>PVKN010016626.1:0-17789 GCA_004027915.1 Capromys pilorides | reverse complement strand
CTATGCATTTTTCCCACCAGTGTGTGAAAAATAGTAACAATGGCAACTAGTTCTTAGGGTTGTATTTAAATGGATTAACATGTATATAAACTTCAGCATATACCTTGTATACAGTAAAGATATGAGAATATTTGTATAATTACTCTACCATTTTCTTTTTTCCTATACTTCAGAAAATAAATGGTTTGGCTTGTTTTTCTAATTGGGTATCTTGTTGAGTTAGTTATAACAAATCATAATGACCTCCTTTAATTTTATTTGGTAGATAATTATGAAAAATTAACTGTCCAATGTCTTTCTGTGGAATGACTGAAACTTATTTTTGTCTTACTGTATCAACTGATATGTGCAGTGGGAATGGTCATGGAGATCCTTGTCTTATTCCTGAGAGGCAACACTACCTCTGATATTTTACCACTAAGTGGAATGCTTGGTGTAGGACTTTTCTTTTACTTAGTACCATATGTTTGCAATACATAATTATGATACTTACTGTGGGAAGTTAGTGCATGTACCTAGCAAATGTTGTTTCTTATCTCCCTCCCCTGCCCTTTCTTGGATAAATTTGTCCTTTTAGAAAGTGAGCACACTTTATTCTAACAAAGTACAACCAGAGGATTTTTAATAAGAAAGACTTGAATTTTATCATATGTTCTCTTTGGCATCTTTTGAGATGATCATATACTTTTTCTCTTTTAATTAGTCAATGTGGAAAGATATACTACTGAGTTGCACAGTGGAAAATAACAGTAAGCTATTTGGGCCTTGTATTGTTCATTTTTAAATTTGCTATCACTTATTGTTGAAAATATTTACTTTCGTATATGACACTATCCTGTTTTTATGTAGTATCCTTGCAGATTGCATGATGACATCTCCTATTTTTGTAAACTTTTTTGCTTGAAGCCTTGGTAGACTTTACTTATAAAGCTTGAAGGCTCAGAGAATTTAGTATCAAATCTTAGATCACTTTTTCAGTTTCTTATGCAATTTTTACTTCTTTTGTTTTATACTTTTTGAGTAATTTCTGTTTCCAAGGAAGGCGTTTATTTTATCTGGAGTTTTGTATTTGTTGGCATAAAATGATCTCACATGTTTTCATGATTTATAAGCCTTCTTTACGACTGTCATCTATTACTCTTCTTACTTTCAACGCAGTTTACTTCATTTTTTCTTGCTTTTCATCAGACCTGCCAAAGATTTACTTAGTTCATTAGTCTTCACAAAGAATAAATTCTTGTACTACAGATCAGTTTTTGTTTATCTTTCATTTTTAAGTCATACATTCTTATTGTTATCCTTATAATTTATTGCTTTTATTTTCTTGGATTTTATAATTTGCTTCATCATTTTAAAATATGAGAGATGACATCATATAGGCAGACAAATATCATAGATGCTATGATAGAATTCTAATAATAATGAGGATACAAATAGGATGAAGTTAATTCTATAAATTGGAATAGGGCAAGATGGATGCCTTGATTTGTCCAGCTACTTCAATGAATTCCATAAACTGGGTGGCTGTCAGGAAAAAGAAGTCTCACATGTTAAGAGGCTGAGAAGTAAAAGACCAAGTTACCAGCAAATTTTATCTGATGCTGGCCCATCCTTCCTATGTGTATATCTTCTCAGTACAAATATCTTTTAAAGGGCAAGGCATGTCTCTGGAGCCTATGTTATAGGGACACTAATCCCGTTTATGAATAGTGTGCGCTTATGGCTTGATCCCCTTCCAAAAGTGCCTACCTCTTGATGTCATCACTTTAAGCTTAGGATTTCAACATATGAATTTTGAAGGGACATGACTTTCAGACCATGCCAGCAGAATTTCATGATTGAAGAATAAAAGAGTGAAAGGAGAAAATGTCTAGTCATTTATGCTTGTAAACAGGGAGAATATTTATGGAAATAATTACATTCACACACACACACACACACACACACACACACACACACACAACTTGTTATGGTGATTTCCTCTGAGGGAGGTAAATGAAGGTGTTTAGCACATGCTCCTTTATACTGTTTGTTTTTATTTTACCATGTGCTGTTATTATCTATTCAGTATACATATTCAGATAAAGTGATATCAGCTCATTTTCTTGGAGCTAAAACTCTTAGAAGGAGAAAGACCTTCAGAGACAAAGGAGTTTGGAGTTCCTGGTTGATTTAGAAATACTTTTACAAATTGATAGAGCAGGGACCTTACTGCTCGCAGAGGCACACAGAAGCAGAATAGACATTTGTACTAGACACCAGACTATGGAAAACCCACTGTCTAGTCTACTGATGTCTGCAATGGCTGCAGGAATGCAGTTAACAAGGCTGGAGGGAAAGACTGTCCTTAGATTCAGCCACAACACTGATGGAGAAAGAAATGATAGATTTCCCATCTGAGGCAGCTATTGCCTTCATTTTAAGCCCCCTTATCTCTGGCAGGTTGTGTCTGCCTCCACTCACCTAACAGCTTGGTTTGCTCTGGTCTTCAGCTTCTCAATCACATCCAGCACTAGGCAGGGTCCCTCTCTACCCTGCCTTTGACTTGAAACATCTTTTTATTTCCCAACCATTCCACTCTGTCCCCAAGTTTGCCCACTTTCCTTCTCCTCCCATCAGGGAAACGGGAGCACATTGTAAATCTAGATCATAAGTAACTAAAGGGTCAAACATGGATATTAGAAGTTGGATAGAACAGATGTGAAAAATAGAGTGATCTAGATGAACAGACAAAATAACGAATATTTGTCTGGATGATTGAAAGTCAATGTTTTATGAAATAAGGAATGAGAAAAAGAAGGTTCTGAAGAAAGAAGTACTAGATCCAAGATCTCAAAGAGCAGGGGCTAGAAGAAATTTAAAGGAAACAAACACACATCGGTTGAGTGCCTTCAGTGTTCATGAGGCCAATAGCTACATTTCTCTCCACTTTCCCCTGTTGTACAGATGAGGACTCTAAAGCTCATGGAGACCAAATCTCTTACCTAAGAAATGCAGATAATAAATGGAGAGATCCAGGTTATAGGCAAATGATAGAGAGATAGATGGCAGCCTGACGTGAAACTGGACAGATGGAATCTCTTCTGCAGCTCCCCATGAACTTGGAGAAACAGAAGGGATGGACTGGTAAAAGGAGCATCCTCCTTTTCTTGTTGTTCACACCAGAATTTTACTTGTGTGCCACACTTTGGAAAGGCTGTTTACTCTCATTTACAAAATACATCAAGAATCTTCACTCTGTGAAACTCTACAGCTATCACCCTAGCTGAAGCTAGCATTTCTTATCTGCACTATTTCCTTACCTGGGATACCATGATAACTGATTTTTTTCTCTATGGTTTCCCTTTCCCATTGAGCTGATGAAATAATCTTAGTAATACATATATTTAATCATGTCTTGCTGTCTGTGATGGTTTGTATTAGTTGTCAAATTGACTGGGTTAAGGTGTTTCTTAAAATTGGTAAAGTTATTTCTGAAGTATCTGTTGACTTGATGCTGGGAAAGATCAGAACTGGAGACAGTGAGCTGAATAGGGCAGACCTATTCTGAATGGGAGCAGCATCATTTAATAGTCTGAGGACTTAGATGCAGTAAGACAGCAGAGGGTGATTTGCACACACATGCCAGGCCATTCTTGGACAGATGTGTTTCTCTGATTTTAGATTCTTCAGACTTGAACACGAGGCTTGCCAAGGAGCTCTTAGGACTTGGCCTGGAGGCTCATAATTGGCCCCTCTGTCATGTTCTGAGGCTTCCAGCTTCTCAGACTGAGTAGCAACTGGTTTCCCTGCTTGCTTACCTGCAGACAGCCATAAAGTGACACTTTGGGCTCTGAGCCCCTGGTTGTGTAAGACAGTCTAATGAATTGTCTGCTATAATTCTTCTATATCTGTCTATATCTATATCTGTATCTATATCTATACTTATATCTATGTCTATCATTCATATCTATCTCTTCCCTGGAGAGTTTTGATAATATAGCAATCTTTGAAATTCTATTAGCTTCCTGACAAAAGTAACACTCATCATTCTAAGTGGCAACTATAGGGCACTGAGTGATGTATCCCATGCCAATTGTTTGAGATAATTTTTCCACACCTACCAACAAATTGAAAGTTTCAAGTAAGAAGAGATTTCTGTACTACTTATTTAGCTTTTAGTCAATACTGCTTTTGTATAGACTAATACATGCATGTAAAATGAAATAAATGAAAACAGAAATGCTATGGTTTGTGTATAGGTGTCTCCCCAAAGCCTCATGCAGTCCTGGGGTGGCTTGTGAAATTTGTCATTGATTATTGTGGCAATGTGTGCTGCACCTCCCCTGGGAAGGTGATTGCATTTCAATATAAGGAAGGAAAGAAGGAAGGAAGGAAGGAAGGAAGGAAGGAAGGAAGGAAGAAAGGAAGGGAAGTTAGCTGCTTGAGCTGCTGCTACCTCTCCCTTGCGCTCTTGCTCTTAGCTGCTGCCATGAAAGGTTGCCCTGTGCCATGTGCCACTCTGTCTTGGAGCCAGCTGAATATGGACTGAAACCTCCAGTAACTGTGAGCTAAATCAACCTTTCCTTCCCTCATTTTGAGTGTCAGTTATTTGTTTCAGTCACAAGAGAAGAGTAAGACAAGAAGAATCATTAAAAGCAAACTACAGTGCAAAGACTTGACTATTTTAGAATATGCATATAAAGTATGAAGTAGCTCTTTGCACAAACTCCTTTCTATAACTCACCAAAAACCAGAGGTCAGGGTTCAGCTGGGTACCTCAGTCATATACCACTCTGGAAAGGTTTGACTAGAATCCTTTTCTCATTCTTATCACCTTTGTTTTCTGCCCACATTTGCCTCTCCAGTTAGTCTGTTCCCTGCCCATCACTGTCTTCCTCTATCTTGAGATTTTAGGTTATGCCAACATACTGTTTCCTCCTCCGTATATACTGTCACAGTAAAGGTTTCTTTAAGAGACGAAAATGAAAAGGAAACTCAAGAAAAATACTTAGGCGAAACAAGCCCCATTTGCCTGTTTGGATTTTCCATTGAGCTACATGAGCACTGTGTCCCCATTACTCCCAGCATGGCTCCAGTGCCCATGAGCCACAGCCCCCAGAAGTGATGTTGCAAATCTCAGCAAGGGGCGCCAGCCTCAGTCAGTGCGATCTGGGATTTTTCCATATAGTGAGTCAATATGGGCAGACAAACTCTGCTGAAAATAGTAATAAATTGGGATTGTGAACTTCTCCTGCTGAGAGGCACTAACAGTTTATAAGGGGAAAAAATTGATAAATCCCTGGGTAATTTTTTTTTGTTTTGTTTTCATTTCACTGTGGGGCCAGCTGTGAAAGAGAAATGACTGTAAACAGCCCATTAGTAAAACTGCTTTAGTAAATATACCACAAGGGAAAGTCATAAGCAATTGTTAATGTCAGTCAAGGATTCCCACCTCACTTTAAAAGGCAAAAGAAGTGGAAGAAAGCCTTGAAGTGCACCTATCTTGCTAAAACTAAAACCAAACATCTAACTTTTTCTTGAAGAGTATCAATGGGCCTAAAGGCTCTAAGGAGTGGTAAGAGATTTGGGTCTCCCTTGTTCATTAGCTCTTGAATGAAACCAACTGTCTGCCATCATGTTCAAGTATTCTTTGGTATCTTTGAATCTAGTAAAAAAATTATGTACAGATCTATACAAATTAGAAAGTAAATTATAATTACAACCAAATGCCTTAAATGATTGCAAGTTTAAGAAAATAGAGAAGTTTCTGGTCTGAATTTCTGTGTTAGTCCATTTTCTGTTACTATAGCTTAATATCACAGATTGGGTGCTATATAAAGAATAAAGGTTTATTTAGTTGACAGTTTTAGAGGCTGCTTAGTCTAGAAGTATTGTGCTGGTATCTGGGGAGAACCTTGCTGCATTATAGGATATTTCATGGGTTAAAGAAAACGTGTTAGTTAGGATATTTTTCCTTCTTCCTGTGAATTGACTAATGCTATCATAAGGACCCTGCCCTCCTCTCTTTGTTTAATCTGAATTATATTCCAAAACCTGGCCTCCAAGTGCCATCATATTTTGAAACTTGGGTTACTTTCAGACACATAAGTTTTGAGGGGACAACTTAAACAGAAGTTGTTAAGTGAATATTATATAGAGGATTTGGGGGGGGGGGGATGAAAGACAATCTTTATCAAAGGGGTGGCAAAATAGAGGATTCAGGGAGAAAACTACCTGAAGGAACAGGAGTCATTCTAATATCAATTACCAATAATCAGATCAAAAGGATTAAAAAATTAAAATTTAAATGTCCAAGTTCTGCAGCTGCTGTAGAATTTTTCCTTTGTTGGATTCCAAAGAAGATATGGCAGCCATGGAGAATAGATCTGTGGTCTGACAAAAGCAAAATGGAGGTACCTCGAGTCATAAGGCACTGCCTGTCCTGAATAGCAGCCTCCCTTGGCTGTCCTTCCCAGGATGGGTAAAATACAGCTCTGCTAACCTGGCTTCTCAGAAGGAATTCCAAATCTGAAACTCCCTGGAGAACCCAGAGACCACTGGAGACCTCTGGAAGGCCAGTGAGATGCCGTAGTCCCTTTGGCTCAGTTTCAGAAGCAACACTTCAGTCCCAAGGGAGCCTGGCATGATCTCGAGAAGTTTTGTTTATTAGCTGTTCTGTTAAAGTTCCATTCATTTATTTAAGTAAACGACTCAGATCTCTGCTCCTAACTCATGGCTCTCCCCAGGCAGCCCTAAATCAAAGAAAGCTTCTGTTATATTTTATTACTTGACTTTGCAAATTCAGCTTAAAAGAAAAAAGCAAGCAAAACCAAACTACTTTAGTCTCAGTGGCCAGCCACAGAAAAAATTCAGTTGCAAGCTAGAGACTGCACCCCCAATCCTATCAGCTTTTCGTTCTCCTAGGTCCTTTTGTTAATAGACCTGCTGGAGGGCAGAAGAGAATGCATGACATCTAGTAAGTATAACCAGTTTAAATGGAATTTTCTGAAGTTTCTGGTTTGTGGGAAACAGGCTTTAGCTTATGCTTAGCTGTGACCTTGTTCTGTGACCTTCAATTTTTCTTCTGAAAAAAATTCATGTTCATTTTGCAATGGGCTCCACCTCTAATTTAACAGGGACTCATTTGAAACTGTCCTTATAAGTGGCTTTTCTTACCCTCCCGTTTGCCTTCTGCCTTTCCCTAATCCTTTGTGTTGAGGAGAAGCCCTTCTCTTGGCCTTAGTTACCTAGTACCAGCAGGCAGAAGGTGATTGTGATGTTTCTGCTAGAGAAGAGGAAAGGAGATATACCTGGGTCATACAGAGCCTATCTAGGAATGGCCTTCATTTTACAGTGTCTCCTTTTTCTCCTTTCAAGTTTTGAACTCCTCTGAAATGGAAATACAACTTCACTTTCTTCAGGGCCAGTATTAAATAAAACCAATTCCTTCACTAACTTCTGTCTACTGAATTTCTGGTCCAGCAGTGGGAAACAGATATATAGCTCTGGTAACATGAATAACAGGAGAGGTTGAGAACATGTCTTCAATACATGGGTCTTAGTTTGACATTATGGATTCAAACTATAGTATAAAAGTATGGCCAAGGGGCTGGGGAGACAGCTCAACAGTCTGTGTCTGCTTGGCAAGGGCAAGGACCGGTTTGATTCCCCACACCACGTACAGTGCCAGGCCCAGAACCCAGACACATCATGCTATCCATTAAAACTGGGCATGGTGACACATGCCTGTATCCCAACACTGGGGAGGCTGAGACAAGAGGATCTGAGAGGCATAGTGTGATGCCGTACCAAATAAATAAATCAGATTCAAAATATTTTTCAAATTTTGAACCAGTTTTTGCCTGTAGACACATTTTTTTTTTCTTTCTTTCTTTCTGGTTTTTTTTTTTTTTCTTTTTTATCTTTTTGAGACAGGGACTCTATGCAGTTCAGGTGGGCCTTGAGTACACTTTTATAGCCCAGGCTGGTCTCAAACTCACACCGATTCTCCTGCCTCAGCTTCCCAAGCGCTGGGATTACAGACGTATGCCACCATGCCTGGATCAGATACACTTTCTAGATATACATTATCTTATGTTTTTCTGAAAATTGTAAAATGTATTTCTATTTCAATGACTATGAATCAAAAATGCTCTTAAATTTTGTTCAGTATCATATTTTAAAACATAGCTATTAGCTGTGTGTGTTTCTTTCTATTTTTTTGGACATTATATGTTCATGTTCATTTCTGCTTTTATTTTTGATAGTTGTTAATTGTTTATTACTTTTTAGAGCTCTTCACATATTGTGATTTAACCTTTTGTTCTTGCCATAAGTTGGGTCTAATTTCTTTCTTTATTTTTTAAACTTTATTAATTTCAACAAGAAAGAAATAGCAATGAGACAGCTTCAGAACCCATCAGTAAGACAGCCATAATAATCAATAATATTGGTACAAATATTTCTTCTAATTGTACTAAGAGAAAGAAGTTGTATGTATAGTCCAATATTCCATAATAGTAGTAGGTTATCAGAACAACTGGCAATAGGAAGGCTGTTGACTTGAGCCTTTTATAGCTCATCATACTAACCTGGTTTTACTTTTTATGCCTCATAGTTAAACGTTTCTGCTGGGTGGTTAAGGGTAAGTTATAGCAAGACATACATAGAAGAACAGGTAACTTTTGTTTCTGACATGGTCAGTCAAATCCCCTCAGGATTTACTTTGAAACCATGTACAGCATTTTGTAGAACCTTAGTCAGTGTCACCTTTCCAGGTGAGTCACAGCCATTACTTGCTCAGTTTTCTCTCTGTGAAAGCCTGAAAGAATGTTTTCTAGTTAGGTGACTCTCCTTAGGTATACTGTACATCATCAATCCTTTTCCTCTGTGGCAACATAATCTCCTTGAACTGAAAATTTGGGACACCACAGAGATATAAGATGTTACAGTACAGCGTCTCTTATGGCCTGAATTCTCACTGATCTTGAAGAGCTAGCATCAAAATATTTGTTATCCTGTAGTCGATCTTTTTCTCTGATTTTTGGTCTGCAAACTTAAGTTGTTAAAAATCCATAAGAGAAGCTTAATGATATTGTTTTAATGATATTATTACCCTGTAACATAGTCAGTGGACCTTAACATCACTATCTTTCTGAATATCAAATGTCTTAAATATAACATGGAAAAGGTATTTTCCACCAGAAGTTGATATTCTAAATTTTAAATTCCTAATGAATGTAAAAAAAAAAAACCAATTACACTTTTTTTCACAAAAATTTAGAAAGCTAATCATATACAAAATTGTAGTAGGATAATCCTATGACAATTATTTTCTTGTTTCAACACTTCAGAAAAGTCCAAATCCCAAGTCTCCTCCAAGATCAAAAACAAACTCTTTGCCACTGTACAAGTGAAAAGTTAAACACTTCCGACATTCAATGATATATGATAAACATTACCATAATAAAAGGTACAAGGAAGGGAATGAAAAGCATTGGGACCAACAAGAGTGCTAAATCCATCAGAGCAAACATTAAGTCCTGTAGAGCCATACTGAACATCCAAAGCAATCTGTAGCAAGTTGTAATCTCCAATTGACTCTATCCCTATGACACTCTTGGTGGTAGCTCCCATGGCTTCTCTCTTATGCTGGCTTTGCTCTCTCTTTGCAGTTTGCTTTAGATGATTGATTTTCCGGGCTTTTCCAAATTTCTGGAGTTTCCACTGAATAGACTTCTCACTCACAGCTTTACACACTGCCCTCCCATGGGCACACTGCCTGGCCTCCCAGGCCTTCTGAAATCTAAGTGGAAGCTTTAACCTCAGATCTCCTGAATTCTGCAAGTGCATAAAACTAACACTATGTGGATGATACCAAGATTCGTGCCAGTTGGAGAAGTATCCAGGATTTCTTCTCTCTTGGCTGTAAGAGTTGAGTATCTAGTTCACTGGGCACTCTGACCCTGATTCTGAAGAACAAATTCGCCATGTCAGCACCATTCTGGAACCTAATGTGGCTGCTGCCGCCATACTGGAACATGGTTCTCTGTGGCTTTCCCCTCCAGGCAAAGTTGCTCACTCTTGCAATTCTGAGGCTGCAAATGGTTGAGGCCTGCCAACTCCAGTGTATCCCTCAGACCATTTTTTCCCATTCTCTTGCACCTTCTTGGCAAAGGAGATCTTCTCAGCTCTACTTTGCATTCCACATCTTTTTTGGAGTTCCAATTCTGGACAAACTTACAACACTTTAAACATCTTGCTAGGTTGTTTGCTCTTTATTCTCAACATAAATCTGACTAAAAGCTCCCAACAATATCCATGCCACTGCCTCAATGTTTGACTGTTTTGAAATTTCTTTTATAGGATTAATCATTCCATGGTATTTATTCTCAGTCTCAAGTAAATCTCTGGACATGAGAAAAATGCATAGAAAATTTCTGCAAAGCCATAACATAGTTTGTCTGGAGTCCAACAACCAACACAGTCTTCCCAGAAGAAACCTCCCCAGCGTGGTCTTTACGGGCAGGCTTTCTATCATCCTTCTAGTCTTCTGAGCTCTGATTAAAATTTCCCAGTCAGAATATCTAAAGCTGTTCCAGCACTTCTCTTGTAGACAACATCTCCAAACCTTTCCTGTCTCTTCCCATAAGCCATTCCCAAAAGCTTGTAATTTACATGGTCAGGATTGGCCACAGCAATAACCCCATCCTGGTACAAAATTCTGTTTCAGTTACTCTTCTCATTTCTGGGACAAATATCCAACACCCCAAATTAAGAAAGGCAAGGATTATTTAGCTCACAGTCAGTGGGAGCTTTAGTCCATATTCAGTTGGTTCCAAAGCAGAGTGCCACAGGGTGGCACAGAGCAGTGGTTCATGGTGGCAGCAAAGAGCAAGAGCAAATGTGAGGAGTATCTGCACCAATGGCAACAAAGAGCAAGTGTGTTTTCCTTAGGTTGCTGTCTGCCAGATATCCTATTCAGGATATCTTCTCCAGGCTGGGTGTAGTACTCATACCCATAATCCCAGAAGTATTTACACCCATAATCCCAGCAGCACCACACTCATAACCCCAGTGGATAGTGAGTTAATCACAAACTCTAGAAGTCTGATCCATGACTACATTAGGCTTTCAGTGGACAACTAGATGCAAACCATAACACTCACCATCCTCAAGTCATATACGTGGTGGGTTTTGGAGTGGTTGGATTTTTGCTGGTACTATAAATATGTTGTATATTGACAACTGGTGGTCAACTTCTGATCCCAAGCTGAACTGAACCAGAGTGATGCTGAGTGTGGGAGGCCCCCCTCAGGATTATTGCCAGCAGCATAAGAGGTACAACTAGAGAAGAAGTAAAAGACTGTTATGGAAGCTGTAGGAGAAGCTGTAGGGGAGCTGTTAGTGACCTTCGTATTCTCTTGGGCTATTATTTTGGAGGATCTTGTTATGCCAGATTCCTTGAACAACTGGTTGTTCTTACCAGAGGAGCTTAGCACCTTGGGAAGGCTTGTACCAGGAAGCACAGCAATGATACCCCTGAACTGGAAGCTAAGACTTTCCCTGGTCACTTTGATCGCTTCATGCTTCTGAGGAAACAAGCTAAAAAGGGAGTTACAGTGTTGTTAGGGATAATTGACTGAGACTATCAAGAGAAAATTGGATTACTACCCCACAATGGAGGTATGGGAGAATATACATGGAGTGCAGGAGATCCCTTTTAGTGCATATTAGTATTATCATGCTTTACTATTAAAGTCAATGGGAAACTACAACAAATGAGTACAGGTATAATGACAAATAGTCCAGAGCTTTCAGGAATGAAGATAGGGGTCACTGCTTCAGGGAGAGAACCAAAACCTGCTGAGGTGCTTGCTGAAGGTCAAGAGAATACAGAATGGGTAGTGGAAGAAGGTAGTTCTAAATACCAGCTATAACCCAGTGATCAGCTACAGAAAATAGGATTGTAAGTTTACTATTTCTGCCCTATGTGGTTTTGATATAATATAATATTGATAGACCTAATATTGGATCTTAAGTATTATTAAACCTTTGTTAATGTTGGAGTTAAGAAATTACAAGTGTAAGCATCAAGAAAAGGAAATTTGCCTTCCATTTTGGTGAGGTAATTATTACATCTCCATTTGTATGTACAATAGTTATAATACATTAGGTGCAATTATATGCATATCTGTATATCTGGAGACTGGTTTAAAGAAATATGTCCAGTTATTCAGTTGACAAGAGGTGGACTGTAGTGGTTGATTGACTGTGTCAATTTGAGAAGTTTAGAAGCTTACCTAAATTGACTCAGCAATTCCACACCCCGTGGTGTAGAGGAGCCACATTAGTGTGGCTCATCAAGTAGAAGATATAAAAAAGGAAATGAGGAAGGACAAAGGTACCATTCTTTGGAAGAACTCCAGGCTTCACCTTCAGTTTGGCCATCATCTCCTGGCTTCTACTGTAGACTGTTTGACTTTCATCTTGGATTCTTCAGCCTTCCAGTGTAGACTCACTGGCATTCTGTTGCATACCCATTGACCTCATGATATGGACTTGCATGGAACACTAGACCTTGTACTGAGTCCTTCAGTCTCCAATGTGCAGATGCCTTCTGCACACTTTCTCATCTGACTTTGTGGTTGAGTACCATAAGCCAATCTTGTAATTTTTTATATATTTGTACATCTTGTGTTATATCTATTTATCTTGTAAAACATTGACTGAAACAGTATATTATTAGATTCATTCCTGCTGTCTCTGATTTGAAAACCTGTGATTTGATTAGGGATTAAGTGGTTACTGGCATTTGAGACTAAGCTGTGATTTCTTGGGATATAAGTCTCTCACTGCATTCATAAGTTTCCTATGTACTTATTTCTTCTCATCTCTAAAAGATGTTCTTCCTGTCAAGCTGTTTAAACAGGACTTTTACATTTCACCTCCATGTGTGCCTTATTCTCCTCTCATTTTAAAAACAATAATTTTTTAGATTGTGTAAAACAGATGGCTTTCATGATGCTCTTCAGTTGTCTGATCACCTTTATAGGTCGGAACATGTTATCTGCTAAGGAACGTTCAATGAGACATGTTTGAACAGGGCTTGGTGTTTTCTCTCTTGCTAATTCCAGAATTTCTAGTTATTACTTAGAACTGGTTCAGTTTCCAGGGCAGAAAAAATTGGCTTTTGGGAGTCTTTTCAGGCTCCATCTTTCCAGACTCAGGCAATTCAGATTGAATGCTATTAGCAGAATAATATTTCTCATAGGCAAGGTGTACTCCCTTCCATCTGGCTTGCAGCTTAGCTAACTGTAAGTGGAAGTTCAATTGTATTCAAGAACAAAATGCAGCCCCAACACTCCACCATCCTTGCTATTTTCTACCATTTCCTCTCATTCTTCTTTTACCTTATGAATTTAATACCCATGTCTTTTACTTTTATTTTATTTCATTCTTATCTCCTTCTTTTCCAGAGTCTTGCTCTTGGTTCTCAACCTGCAGGGTTGATGATATACTTTGGATATTAAACTCCCCCTTCCAATATCCATGTTTTCAAGACTTGGTCTCCTGAGAAGCATTATTTGTGAGATGAAAGAATCTTTACTAGAAGAGGCCTAGTAGAGACCCTTACTGCCTTGATGGTGTGTCCTTGGAGAGAACTGTGAGATCAATGTCACTTTATCTCCCATCACTTTTGTTTCCTGGCCATTCATGGAGATACATTACTATGTTTTCCTGCCATGATGTCCTACACATAACCAGAGCAACAGAAAATTGATCACTTTCTGAAACCACCAAAGCTTGGGGGAAAATAAACATCTTCCCATTACAGGTGATTGTCTCAGGTATTTGGTCTAGTAATAGAAACTTACCAAAATAGTTGGCTACCACTTCAGATGGGACTGGGTGGTGGCCAGCAGAGAACATTCCTCTGTGCAAGTCTTCTTTTCTATGTCTGGCCTATAATTGCATGTGAGGTGGTGGCTGCAACCTGGTGTAGTAAGACAGATGATTTTGAGGAGGACCCTCCATTCTGCTTCCACTGTTTTTTTTTTTTTTTATTTTTTTATTTTGGCTTCATCTTCTCAGGAACAGCCACACATCCTGGGAAAAAGTAACTGCTTTGTATAGAAGCATGACTCTGAACCACATAGTTATCCTGTGATTCATGTCCCGTGTATCAGGGAGTGAGGCTACTTGAGATTTCATCATGCTGCTCAGATATTAAGAGTTATTTCTGGAGTTTTCCTTTTGATATCTCTTTTAAAAAGTTTACCGGTATAATCTCATCATATATAGTGACTAGATTCATCATAGGGCTGGCCAGATAGATCAGTGGATTAAAGCACCTGCTTAGTCAAACACAGGGCTTGGGGTTCAATTCCTGGCATGCCATGCTGGCCTTACCCTTGGGGTGTGCTGAGATAGTGATTGAGACTGGTTATAGTGACTGATGCCGGTAATCCCAACATTTGGGAAGCTGAAAAACAAGGATCACTACATCATAGGAAATTTGTAACTGTATATAATATATCTTGGTGTGTCTTTTTTCCTAGTTCCTTCCCTGCTTTCAATCCCTCCTCCCCTCCTTATTTACAAAACTTTATTTCTATTTTATCCTTCTTAAAAATCATTTTCTATTTCCTTCCATTTAATAGTTCCTCTTTTCTTTAGAAAAATTGATTCTTATTTCACAGTATCTAGTATACATTTTTATTGGTATTTACTCTTTCAGGTTCTCATATCAAGGAGATAATGCAATATTTATACATGTGTGTCTGATTTGTTTCACTTAAGAATATGACTTCAAGGTGTATCGATTTACATAGAAATGTCTTAATCTTATACTCATTTATGTCTCAATAGTATTCTATTGCATTAAAAAGTATCATTTTAGTCCATTCCTTGAATAATAGTATGTGGCCTGTTTTCAAGATTTAGTTATTACAAACTATGCTGCTATAGGGGTGCTTATATATCACTGAAGTCTAATGCTTTTAATTGTTCTTGAAAGATATGCAGAAGGGCAATAACTGGGTCAAATGGAATCTCTAATCCTACTTTGTCGAATCTTGACACTCATTTCCACAGTGGTCATACCACCATTCTACACTCTCACCACCAGTAGAGATGGGTTCTTTTTCCCCACAATCATCATAGCATAAGTTATTGGCTGACTTTTTGATAACACCCATTTTTTCTCTGAGCTAGGAAGGAATCTTAATGTTGTTTTCATTTGCATGCCTTGAGCATTTTTTCATATATTTATCTGCATTTTGTATTTCCTCATCGGAGAGATGTGTATTCATCTCAGATACTCATTTTTTTATTAAGTCTTAAATTGAAGGGAGATCTGTTGCTTTTCTCAATTCCATACATGTTCTAGATATTAGTCTTTTACAAAACAACTAGCTAAGAATTTTTTCTCACTTTGTAGATTGCCTTTTCATTCTGCTGGTGATTTCTTTTGCTGTGAAGACTATTTAATAGAATGGGATCTTAGTTGTTGACTTTTTGTGATATTTCCCATGCTATTAGGGTTTTGTTCATGAAATATTTGCTTGAGCCTATGTCTTCAAGAGTTCCACCTACTCTCTTTCAAAATATTTAGTGTTTTCATTTTAATATTTAGATCTTTGATCCATTTTGATCTTAGCTTAGTGTATGGTGAGAGACATGAGTTTTGTTTTAGTATATAGCATGTGGAAAGCCAGTTCTTCCACTATCATTTATTAAAGAGATTATTTTTCTTCCAGTAAATGTATTTGGCCCCTTTGTCAAAGATAAGGTGGTGAAATATGTTTGAAGTTTAATTTACATCTTGTAATGTATTCCTTTGCTCCTCAGGTCTGTTTTTCTGGACAGTACAATGCTGTTTTTATCTCAATAGATTTGTAGCATAACTTCAAGTCAAGGACTGTGATGTCCACTGCCTTTCATTTGTTGCCTACAATTGCTTCTGTTCTAGGTGTCTTATGGTTCCAAATGCATTTTATGATGGTATTCTATAGTTCTGTGACGTATTTTGGTCAGGATTGCATTAAATCTGTGTTGCAATTTTGAGGCTATGTCTATTTTCACTTTGTTGGTTCTTCCTAACCGTAAACAAGATATATCTTTCCATTTTCTGATACTCTCTTCAGTATCCTTTTTCAAAAATATTATAATTTTCAGTATAGATTTTCCTTCTTTTTAAAGTGATCATTAAGTACTACATTTTTGATGCTTTTGTTAAAGATATTGCTTCCTTACTTTCTTTCTCAGTGGGTTTATAGTTTGTGCAAACTAATATTGTTGATTTTTGAGTACTGACTTTGTATGTAGCCAGCCTATTGAACTTGATTATTAAATCCACAATTTTGGTGGTGTAGTTTTGGGGGAATTCTATGTAGAATATCATGTCACCTGCAAATAATGATAATTTAAATTCTCTTTTCTTCTCCTTTTGCCTTTTACTTGTTTTTCTTATCTAATTGCTCTGGTTGATATTCCCAGAGCTATATTAAACAGGAGTGGTGATAGTGAAAATTATTGTCTTCTTCCTGACTGTAGAGCAAAAATTTTCAGTCTCTGACCATTTACTTTGACATGGTGTACTGATTTCTCATAGGTAGCTTTAGCTTTTATCAGATTTAGGTAAAGACAGTCTATTCAAATTTTTGAATTTTATCATGGATGTGTATTGGACTTTGGCAAACACTTTTTGTGCATCTATTAAGATGATCATATGGTTTTAGTCCTTACTTTTATTGATAGGGTGTATTACATTTATTGGTTTGTCTGTGTTTAAACACCTCTAATCCTTGGAATGAATCTGAGCTGGTCATGGCATATCATCTTGGTTTTCTGCATTCTGCTTGCCAGTATTTTATTGAGGATTTTTGAACCTATGTTCATTAGGGATATTGACCTGTTCTGGTTGCACCTCCTCTGTTTTTTTTTTTTTTTTCTTTGCTGGACTGGGACTCAAACTCATGACCTCGCCCTTACCAGGCAGGCACTTGTGCCACGGAGCTATCTTCCCAGCCCCTATTTCTGGTTTTTATATCAGGGTAATAAACACTTTAAACAATGATTCAAGGAGTTTTACTTTTCTTTTAATTTCATTAAGGAGTTTCAGCAGTAGTGGCATTGTTTTTCTCTAAATTTCTGCTAGATTCCTTTGAATAAATGCATCATGCTGGAGTTTTTCTTTGTTGGTAAATTTCTAATTACATTTTCAATTTCACTGACTGATAGAAAGTTATTTAGGATTTATATATCTTATATATTTGCAATTCATATATATCTAGGATTCTGTCCATCTTTTCTGTGTTTTCCATCTTATTAAAGTGCAGGTTACTTATAGTCCTCTGGATTTTTTCAGGATCCATTGTGTTTTTACCCTTTCATTTCTAATTGCTTGAACTTGAGACTTTTCTTTCTTTTTCTGATATGATTTAACAAGGTTTCACCATTTTCTTTAATCTTTTAGAGAACCAACTCTTTTTGCACATTTTTGAAATCACTGCATGGTGGCTAAATAGTTTGATTAATTCTTTTAATCATTCTAGCATATGTGTACATGCACATAACACAACAGTGGAGACACCATGATCTCAAGATCCAAAGCTTTGATTCACTGATACTTTGTATTGCTTTCTTAGTCTCAATTCATCAATTTCTGCTTTTATCATTATAATTTCTTCCCTCATATCAACTCTGGGTTTGTTTTGTTTGTCTTTCTCTAGAAATTTGAGGTTCAACATTAGGTTTCATATTTGAACTTGTCTGTTTTCCTGATGTGAGAATTTACTGATATG
>PVKN010016625.1:0-17789 GCA_004027915.1 Capromys pilorides | reverse complement strand
CAAGTGTATCTATGTAGCCCAGGCTGGACTTGAACTTGTGGTGATCTTCCCACCTCAGTCTCCTGATTGCTGAAATTACAAATTTGTACTACTATGCTCAACTAAAATGATACATATTTATCACAAAGTATTTCTTTATTTTTAAATTTTTAGTAAGGGTCTACAGGTTCCACAGGGTCTCACCACATAGATTGGACTCGCAATGATCTGCTTGTGTTTAGCCTCCCAAAGAGCTGGGATCACAGGCACGCACCACCACACCCAGTCTCAATCACCATCTCAGCATGCCCCAGGGGTGGGGCTGGCATGGCAGGCCAGGAATCGAACCCCAGCTGCAGTGTCTGCTGAGCAATTTGGTCAGCCCACACAAAGTATTTTTGTATATTTGTATTGCTAGCTCATCATGGTGTCACACACCTATAATCCCAGCATTTGGAAGGCTAAAGCAGGAGAATCACCCTGTTTAAAGCCAACCTGAGCTATATCGTGAGATCTTGTCTCAAAAAAAAAAAGTAGTTTAGTTAGGTCATGAGTCAATTATGTTTTTCTCTGCACTTGAAAAAGTCCTGCTGCTTAGAAAATGAGCCAAATTTGAATGTTAAGCATAAGGCCTAGCCATCCACAAGTACACATAGATTCCCTTAAGTGGACCTCCAAATGCTTTGCCAAGTTTTGGTCTCCTCAGAAGGATCTGGGCCCTGATTCTTTGGATAGGAGAGCATGTATCTGTAATGCTTCTCAAGGCCAATGTAATGATGAGGCCCTTCAGGTTTCTTCTCCAAACCATGTTGAACTGGGGTGAAATTTCAGTCATCTCACCAGCTAGAACCAGAATCCTTCTTAGGGAGAAAACTAGGACCATTTTCAGGACAAGATTTCCATAAGCCTGGACTCCATGGATAGGCAGGGGACAAGACAAATGAGGATAGAGCTTAACACTGTGTAATAACACTGAGCAAGACTTTGGGACTGCAGAAATTGCACAGAGGAGAGGAATAGATGAATGAAAAAGAAGAGCTGAACAGAAGATGAGGTTAGAGCCTGACTAAGAAATGACCAAGGGACTTCTTAGGCCTAAGATTCCTAAGTTTCATTCAGTTATTTGTGCCACCAAAGGTCAATGCCCTTTCTCCCCAAATGCCTTTTGCTTCTTTGTCGTTTGGTACATGATTATTTGGGTGGGTTTAAGGAAGATGACGTTCTATAGTTGGGTTGACATGAAAAGATACAAGCAAACTATTTAAATCCCAATTTTTAAATTTTATGTAAAAGGTTTTTATTAGTACATGTTCACAGTCCATAATGATTACATTCATTGTAGAATCTCACACTTCTTGTTTCTAGTTGCACATAAGAATCACCAGGGGAAGCTTTTATCACCTAGAAATTTCCTCAGAGTTCCCCTCAGAAACTCTGCTATAATCAGGCTGGGATTCTGCCCAACAGCAGTACTCAAAAAGTTCCGCAAGTAATTCTGCCAGGCATCCACACTTTTAGAATCATTGTTGAACTCTAAAAGAATATCTGGTACTTGTAGTCTGGGGTAGGGGTGAGAATCAAGAAGAATGGAGAATGGTCATCTCTAGGAATGTAGCAAGCTCTAAAGGGATGTGGGGGTTTAAAGGAATTTTATATCTATCTGAAGGGTAGGGAAGACTCCATGGATGTCTAGATTACTGGATCACTAATGCTATTTGTGTCCTCTTGGCCATTCAGTTCTCCCTCTGTCTGGAGCAATTGTAACTTCCAACTCAACTAATCCCAGGAGCTTCACTGCTGCAGATAGCTCCTTTGTCCCTTTTCCATCAGGCCTTATTTGCCTTAGATATCATTTCGTTGCGAAACCTCTCATTGACAGATAAAAGCCAGTGAATCTGATATAAGAACTTTCTCAGACAAAAGAAAAATATACATTTTTAACAAGTATTTTTGAGGACAATGCCTTGACTCAAGGCAATAGTTTCCAAAGATCATGGCATACTGTGAAGAAAATATTTTATGGCCAAAAGAGAGACATAGGGAGGTCTAGAAAGCACACCATGTATATAGATGGCTGCCACATGAGTAGGTAACTATGAACTTTATTTTTGGAGATCCATATCTGAGAAATATCTGGAACCCTGAGCTCATACTCAGGGTCACTAGAGATGGTGCCCAGAAAAGATCCAACCTCCTCAGGCTCTTTTCAAAGCCAACTGCAGTGCCTCTCTGTTCACTCTTTCATATTCCTTCTAGCTCCTTATTTCTCCAGCCTTTTATGCAGATCTGTAAAAAAGAAGTGTGACAGGCCAAGCTACCAGCTAAAATCTCATTGCATCATGGATGAGGCAGGAATCGGCATTTTAGCAGCAGTTTAGCTGCAGCCAGAGAAGGGAAAGGCAGAGAATGGCAGATTGCAGGTGCCAATTCCCTGGTTTTTATAGGCCAGGCCTGAGGGATGGATTATTCTGTCTCACCTCCTGAAGTTAAATGTGACAAATGAGTGTTCATTAGTGGGGACAACATTAAGTGAGATAAAGTGAAGCTAAGAAGACACATACCCTGTTCCTTACCCCTTGCTGCCCTCCACTCTTGCCCCTGGCACAAGGGCAATGGGCTGATTTAAGAGAGATTAGGTCAGGCCCCAGGGGCTACTGGTAGGAATAAGTTGGTCACAGCTCCCATGTTCCAGGATAATTTACTCAGAGGCAGGAGCTTGAGTTGAGCTGATGTAAACTATATCACAGTGAAATCTGTTCATGTGTTGAAACCTTTCAGAACTTCACCAATCACAGAACTAAGGTGCATTGTAAGTCCAAGTAAACCCAGGAAGAATTTGGCATATTCTCTAACATGACTGAAAAAATTTAAACAGCCACTGAAGCTGAACAAGACTAGAACATTTAATTTGGCCCAGAATACTAGGTAGCTGGGAGATGCTTGATTGGGAACTCTTATCTTCTGCATCAACAACTCCCATCCTATCCACTTCATTTCCCACAAAGAAAATCCCAACTGAAAAGTTCCTGCAGTGAGGCTTGTGCAAAGACTCTCCTAGCCCTACTCCAGTATCCTGAAGAACTGTCTCACCAGCAGAGGAACCCCTGCTTTATGTACAAACTGTTCATGGCTACTGTAGAATTCCTTCCCCATCTCCTGACCAGGTTACTTGATTGGCTTAGCCCACTGGTGTGACAAAGTGGGAACATTCTTCTAGGGTGTGTGGTTCTTTCTAAGAAACTTTAGTTGTGCCAGAAAGCAGACATTTCTGACTGAGAATCAGAGGGGTCTTCTTTTCATAAATCTCATGTCTTGGCAATGAGCAGATCTTTGGCCTTCCCAATTTGCTAATGGATCCTTTGGATATACAACCACTGCTGAGAGGCTGACTGGCTTATTAGGAGTCCTGAAGATAGAGGATGGTGGTGAAGCAAGTGCTAGGAAATCCACCAAAGCAGCTTCCTGTACTCAAAGGCAGCAGAGACTGCTACAGACTCTACAAAGCATAGCTGCCTATCCAGGACCCACTGGAAGCTGGTCCCTCCCTGGTCTATATACGTCCTAAAGAACCAGAGATTACTGGACTTCTCTGGTTTTGGCCACCCTGAGATGTGTAGGCTGGCTTTCAGCACTGACAAAGATTCCAGCTACAAGACTCAGCACCTGGGCGGCCTCCTCTCCCTTTTCTCCTGTTTTCTCCTGTCCAAGTCAAGTCCCCACCCCTCTGCCTCTAGGAAGCCAGCTGGAGCCAGTGATGACACAGCTTGTCAGGGCAGGAGACTGATAGAAGGCCCTCTGCTGGCTTGCTCTGCCCTTTTTTCCGCTTTCTTGCTCCTTCCAACTCTGGAGTTTGGGGAGGAGGAAGGAGGCACAGAAGGAGACTGTGTAGCTACTCCATTCAGTCTTCTTTATTCAAAGCCTTTCACTTGTTCTCCCTTGAACGGGCTCAGCTGAGAAGACACTAGCCTCCCTTTCAGAGGAAGGTGGTTTAGGGAACCTGGCTCCTGACTCCACCCTCACCTTAATGGTTCAGTGCTAGTTCTGACCTGAGGCCCCTTTCTCCCCCAGTTGCATTTTGTTGGGCAATGTGACTCAGGCCCATCTGCCAATGAATAATCTGCTGGCTCCAGAGAGAACCCAGTTAGTGCCCTGGAAAGGTTGGGTCCATGCTATCAGGAGAGGAGAGGCTTTGTGCATGGCCAGAAGACACTAGCTGGATCCCAACTCCTGACCTGCCCCTCCACTCCTCCCGCACCAGGCAGATTTCTAGACCCCATTCCTGACCTTGCCACAGCCCCTCCCCTGCAGCCCAGGAAGGGTGAGTAGGTGTTGGGTGCAGTCTGCACTATTTAGAAACAGCTCACCAGCCCAGAGTCCCTGGCTACTGTCATACTCCTTGCACATCCAGGGTATATGTATTTTGGCAGTGCAAAACACCGATATCCATCCAGGTAGCAGGCAGGAAGCAAGACCACTCCACCCACCTGTGCTCTGGAGCCCTACAGGCCAGGATTGAGTGTACATTCTTGTGGGGATAGCTGACTATAGAGGGGCGTGGTACAGAAACAGGGGACAGAACAGTCAGAGTCCTGACTCAGACAAACAGTTGACACCAGTCTACCAGGAAGAAAAATGGGCACCCAAGATGTGGTGGCTAAACCAGACAGGTGGGCAGAGCACAAGGGTAGAAAGCTCAAGGCTGAGGAAGTGTAGATATTTGGAGCCATCACGAGAGTAAGCCACAGACCCCAAAAGACCTGCCTCATTTGATTCCCTGCCCTTGCATCTTGCACTCAGAAGGTGGCTGGCAAGAACTAAGAGCCTCCAGGGGATACTCAGGGTTGGGGTGAGTCTCTGTGGTGTGGACTGGCATGCTCTGGAGCTCTTGGCTGATGTTAACCACAGCCTTAAGCAATCTATTCTGTGCCTTTGTGCAAAAAAGCTTAGAAGAAGCTACTCCTGGATGAATATGGCTCCAGGAGCAGTATGGCTATGTCAGATCAAAAGCGAACCATTTCATCGAGTTGGACTTCTGTGCTAGGGCACATGGCCCAGGGAGCAGAACATGGGCTGGATTTCATTCTTATTTATGCAGCTCACAGCCTCTACCACAGTATGCCTAGTTTGCAGCTCTGACTACAGTAAATAACTCCTCTCTGCTTCCATATTGGGGTTCGTGGAGAATGAGATGCTGAGGACTTGTCGGAATCCCATCCTTACTGGCTTCAAAGCATGGAGCAAGCTGTGTCTATGGATAGGCATCACAGAGAACCTGGCTGGGCCACCAGACCAGTGAGAAGCCACGTTATGAGGCTGAGATGAAGATGCAATTTTCTTCTCAGAAACATTATTTTCGAGCTCCCTCTGCCCATCATCAACTTTATAACTTGCTTTAACTGGACTTTATTCTATGGTGAGCACAATGCATGTCTTCTGTATGCTCCAACTTCTCCCTTGGACTCCACTCTGCATAACCTGCCACTTAATTCTACCCAGTAGTGTTAGTATTACTGTTCAGGCAAGAACTTTGAGTGCCTTGTTCTTTCTTACTCTGCTCTAAGATGAAAACTAAGCTTGGCTTCTGTGAAAGTGATCCTCAGTGACCCTAGCTATACATGAGAGATGGATGAAGGTCCCTCTTGCTCTGAAGCCCTGTAACTATTAGCCCTGTCCCCAGCTGTGCTTCTTTACTCTTCCTTTCCAGTATTTCTGTGATCCTGAAAGGTGGAGTGAAAAAGTATGGGCCTTGGTGCACAATCAGTTTCCCCTTGCACTCAGAACTAAAGAGTAGAGGAGCTGGGACAGATGCAACACAAAACAAGAATCTCAAATAGACCAGAAAGATGGCCAAGGCTGTAGTCAGCCAGCGGCTGCTAACAAGAACTGCACAGACATTGTCTTCATTTCAGAATAGCCTTTCCAGTAAACTTCTGGTGGCACAAGGAAGGGAGGGAGAACAATCTGGAGAGAGCGAAGTCCTACTGGAGCTTGGCCTCAGTCCAGAGCATGGCTACCTTGCTGAGGTAAGACGGAGAAGAAACGGGGTGGGGGTGGGGGGGCTCTTCCAAGACTGGTTTTCAATAGGCACTGCCTTGCAAAAACTATTTGAGAGGAAAAGAACTCTCAGCTGGGGAAGGGAAAGTTTGCTTGCCAGTACAATGTGTGCTATGATTTATTTTAAAAGGGCTGGGTTAAGATTAACAGGCTCTACCTGGACTAATTAGAGGGGTGGTCTTGAGTAAGTCCCTTCCTCTCACTCTCGATTCACTTACATGCAAAATTAAGAAGGAAATTAAATTAGCAAGAAATCTCCAACATTCTGGTCTACCTTAGTTTATGCAGGTTCCCACTATGTTCCTCTGTCATATCTACACTTCATCAGCCCCAGCTCATAGCCTGATTTCTTTCAGACCCAGACTCAACTATTTTGGAACAGTCACCAAATATGACTTGGAAAGGATTTGATTTTTCAAGGAGCTGAATTTCCAGATTCAGCAGAGTCCCAAAGCTTCATTCCGGCCAGCTCTTCCCGAGACTGTCTGGGTTCCCTCCTCCCCTCTTCACTGATTGCTCAGATTCTTTTTTTCTCTCAGTCCCCCCACCACCCGCCACCCCACTTGCTTCATTCTTTTGGTGGCATTTATCCCTTGTGGTGATGAATGTAAACATTAGGCAAATGCTAGCCAAGGAAAATGCAAATCAAGTTTTTGTCCATTTTCCTTGTGCACTGGGAGTGTCAAGAGCTTTTCTGTCTGGTAGGGCTGAAGCTGGGCAGATTCTAGCAAAGAAACAGTAGGGAGGAAGTGATCCCTGCACCTTGCTGTTTATATCATGGTTGGAAGCTGTATCCTAACCTACGGGCTCTGCTTCTTAGGTTAGAACTGACCTCAGGCTCTGCAAGCAATAAGGTGGGTGGTATCTTCATACTCCAGGCCGGAACACCTGGAGGGCCCTTGTGAAGGGCCAGGTCCCCTCTCTCCCTCACTGGTGAAGCCTCAAATGCACATCCCACACACAGAGGTAGGGCTGGGAGAGTGAATCACAGGTCCTTCCAACTGATATCTTCTCTTATCAAACTTATGGCCATTGAGCCATTATGTGTCACTTTTTAGACAGTCATTCTGATTCCAGCCTAGAATATGCCTGGTTTGATAAGGCTTTAAGGGGAGAGTCAGGTGGCACAAAGGTAATCTAAATAAATTAGTCAGAGTGCCAACCATGTCTGTTCCCCTGCTTCATTCATTCATTCACTCACTCATTCATTCATGGGGAAGTCACAAGTGCCATGATGACTTATAAGCAGTGTAAGGCAAAAAGTGGACAGTCTACTTCTGAGTAACGAAGAACCCTTGAGCTATCCCTATGTATGGCTGAGGTATGTTGTAACCTAAGTACCCTGCCTGTAACAGCTTTCCTACCATTCACTGCAATTTATCTTGTCAACCATAATAGACAATAGGCTCGGCTCTGTCATGGGTCAGCTGTCATGGCTTAGCTGTGATGTTACCGCCATCTCCTCTCCATCACTGTTATCCAGTCTTCCACATTCTCTCGAAACCCATGACTCACTTTTTGTACAGCTTTCTTCTGCTATAGATATCGACATGTCTATTTCTTTTATTTACTATATTTTATTACAAATACTAAAAAATATAGAGAGCAGAAAAATACCTCTTTTTCTTTGCCACATATATGTAATTATAGTAAAATATGCATAAGATCATGTTATCATTCTAACCATTTTAAGCACACACTTCAGTGGCACTAAGTCCCTCCACAATGTTATACCACCATCACCGCCATTCATTTTCAGAATTTTTTCATCATACCAAACAGAACCTTTGGCCTCATTAAGCAAAAATTCCTCATCCTTCCAGCCCCTATTTGCATCTTTTTGGAAGCTATACCAGTGGTGGTGAACCTATGGCATGTGTGTCACAGTGGATACACAGAATCCTCTGTCGACATGTAAGCCAACTCACCGCAGCAGCCAAGCAACAGATTACAGTTGTTTTCTCTGAATTAAAACTTCAGTATTCACATTAAATAGCAGGGCTGGCACTTTGTGATAAATACATGGGCTTTTTATGGCAACTTGGGCACTCAGTCTCTAAAAGGTCCACCATAACTGTGCTACCTCATTTCAGGTGGGTGTGGGGGTACATGCCTGTAGCCCCAGCACTCAGGAGGCTGAGGCAGGAGGATGACTACAAGTTTGAAGCCATCCTGGCCTTCACAGTGAGTTCAAGGTCAGCCTGAACTACATGGTGAGACCCTGTCTTAAAAAATAAATGATAAATATTTTGTTATCTCCTAAAAATTAGAACATTCCTACGTAACCCCAGTACGATTTTCACATCTAAGAAATTAGCAACAATCTATTTTCCAGTTGGCAGGCTCTTCTTAAATAAACAAGAAGTTCTACACCTAAAATGAGAGGAATGAGTCACAGCTAATCATTTCATAAACTATGAAGTGCTATATAAATTTGTGGCATTAACAATCTTGTCGGATGATCTTGAAAGTTTGATTCACTGAAAACTCAATTTATGCTTATGAATTTCCCAACTATTTTGCCTTCAGAATTGCTCATGTGGCCGGAGGCCCCTCTGAACCTTTCTCTAGCTCCCTAGAGAGGGGAGACAGTTCGTATGGGTGGGAGCAATGGCCTTAATTCCAGTCCAATCTCCTCTATCCCCCAAATGATTAGCAATAAACAAATACATCAAATAAGCCTATCTGAATCCCTACAGTATAATTCTGCAAAGGAGTACGAAGGCCAAAAAGTAGCATTGTTCAGAAACACAGAAAAGTGTGCTAAATACTTGGCCACAGACGAGGGAGGCTTAGGCAGCACGATTGGGGGTGGGGCACTGCAGCAGCCAGTTCAGTCATTAGTTCAGGAGTGAGGAGGGAACTGACAGATGCCAAAGAGCCTAGTGGGAGGGCTGAGGTTCCAGCATTGTCCACACCTTCCCCCAAAATGAGATTCTTAGCTTTGTTAGCTTAGCATGGCTGACAAAGCCCTTCACACATCTCAGCTCTTTCATCAGATGTCTCTGCCTCCAAATATCTGCACACCGTCACCGATCATTGAAGTTGTACATTGCTTTTTTTTCCTCCAGCCATTTTAACAATCAATTCCTGTATGATTGCATAGCTTGGCTTTACAGTCTAGTGAATCCAGGCACTGAGTCAAACATTTTCTTTATTTATATTATGTCTTGTTTCAGAGAACATTTAAAACAAGGAGACAAACATTTAGTAAACACCCTGGACCAGATGTTCAAAACTGCTAGGTGTTGTGGGAAATGCACGAGAGAACACATTTTTTTCTTTCACTCAGTTGAGTTTACAATTCACTTGGGGACACTCAGGAGGCAGCTAAACCATAAGCACACTGGTCTGGTAGCCAGGAGCCTGGGCACCTGGGTTCTATTCGAGCTCAAGCACTAGGCAGCTGTGTGATCTTGGAAAAGTCACATTCCTCTTTGGCCCTCAGTGTTTGTTAATGAGAGGGCTGTGTGTGTACATATGTCTGCATAAACATGGAAATGACATACAGCCTGGCAGCACTGGTTGCCTAAATGGGTAGCATGCAAGGGGTTAGAGAGCAAGATTAATTGCTTCTTTAGATCTCTCTGCATTTTTGACTTGCTGTAATGAGCCTGTTTTATTTTTGTGGTTAAATAAATCAAGTATTTATGAATGTGGTTGGCTGTAGCTGGCTAAATTCTTGCTTGGTTCTAACCATGATTATCTGTGGTTGGGACAACGACCTTTGGTATGAGGGAAGGAAAAACTCACTAAGGGCTTCGATGGTCAGAAAAGGCTCCTTTGAAGAATAAGGCTCTGGTTGGTTGTTGAGGGATTGGAGTGCTTTGGATTAATAGAGACAGGAGACACCATCCTTGGTATAAGTGCAAGATGGGTAATAAATTGGCAGAGGCTATAATAGGAAGTTCTGGGAAGGATGAAAATCTCCAGACCTAGAGAGTTAGTTGGAGAGTAGGAAGATCTTAGCAGCTGAGTCCCCCTGTCTAGGGCCTGCCCTGGGCCCACCTGCCATTGGAGCAACTGCAGAATCTGAGCAGCAGAAAAGCTAAAGGCCCCAGCCTGGTGCTCTTAGATCAGGCAGTAAGCATGGCACTTGGGCATTAACTAATCAGTCTCGTACATTCATCTCCCTTTTACTGGGATCTGTCAGGAAGCTGATTAAAAGCTGTGCAAGTGGGATTTGGCTCAGATGCTAGCTGGGAGCTTGAGGCTCAAGTTTTTCAATGTTCAGCTCATACATAAAATTCATAGTTTATCATTACCCAGACTTTCTTCTTTAGAGCTACCCAGATGGGAATATTTCTATACACCAGGCATATCTTCGGTGATAAAGGAGTCTGGGCCCTCCCCTGTCCTAAGGAATTTCAGTGGTTACACAGAATATGTCCTGAAGGGTTAACATTCCAGTGAAGAAATGGGACAAACACTGAAGATTTCAGCCAATGAAAATTCAACCTATTTGATCCATCAATTGATCATATGCCTTTGCTCTTCACTTAGTTGTTTGGAGCAGAGAATAACAAAGTATGCCTCTATGAGGGATTATTCAAATAGGTAGCTTACAAACGATGGTCTGAGTTCAGCTCATGTCCTTACCTATACTTTCTTCATTTTTATGTGTATTTTGTAGGTATGTATTTAAATTGACATTTTGGTTCTTACAAGTAACTTCACATGCTTTCTGAGAAACATCCTAGTTTTCCAAGTCTTTTATAAACAAGCATTGAAATAGAAATTTAACATATCATGCCAATCTTCCTGTTATGCATCAATAAAAACTAAACTGACTGTGATAGTACAATTTCCTTATTTAATTTTTAATGAATGTTGTTTTTAAAGAAGTATTTGTATTAGTCCATGTTTGCAGTACATTGTCATTACATTCATCATTCAGAGTTTGTGCATGAACATGACACATCTTAAGTCTTTTTTTATCACCTTCTCCTCCCCTCCCTTTTTGTCTCTTCCCTCCATCTCTTAATCCCTTTCCATTTTGCCAAAATGCTATTTCCTATTATCTTTTATTTTGCGCTTTATGCTTTGAGTTTCTGTTACAACAGAAACCATGTGATATTTAAGCTTGTGTATCTGATTTATTTCATGTGGATTTATGGCCTCAAAGTGCATCCATTTTCCTACAACTGGCTCAACTTTATCCTTCATTATAATGGAGTAGTACTCTGTTGTGTATAAATGCCACATTTTCCTTAACCATTCATCTGTGGATGGGCATACAGACTGTTACAGCTTATATCTAGATGTTGTCTCAAAGCCTCATGCAGTCATAGGTGGCACTTTATCAAAAATGGCTGGATCTAGAGTGTGTGACACTGGAATTGGTTCATAGTGCAATACTAGAATCAAGGGTATTAGGATTAAGGATGTGAGGGCTATTTGCCCTAAGTAGCCTGGATAAGGTGGAAAGGATAAAAACAGCTATTGTTTCCCTTATTGCTTTGCTACCTTCTGCCTACCATGAACCATTTCTCCTCTGTGAGAAACAGCTCACGCTGCTGTGGAATGAGCAAATTATGAACTGATACCTCCACCAATCATGAGCTTAATAAATCTTTCGTCCTTCAATTTTGGATGGTGGGTGTTTTGTCTCAGCAGTGAGAAAAATAAGACATAGGCCACTTTTAAGATTTAGCTGTTATGAATTGTGTGGCTATAAAAATAATCAGCCATGTATCATTGTAATTCTTTCTGAAAGATACCTAGAAGAGGAAGAGCTGGGACAAATATAATTTATGTCTCCATACTGACTTCCAAACATGCCAGGTTGTACTAGCTCACATTCTCACCACCAATGTAAAGGGTTCCCTTTCCCTCACAGCTTCACTAGCACTTGTTATTTTATTTAATTTCTTGATAATAGCCATTGTTTCTGGAGTGAGATGGAATCTGACTGTTTTAATTTGCATTTTTCTAATGACCAGAAATATTGAACTTTTTTTTCGTGTTTGTTGGACATTTGAATTTCTTCTTTTAAGTTGTCCATTTTTCTTTGGGTATTTTATTTGGGGAGAGTCTAATTTTTTGAGTTCCTTTTATATTGTAGATATAAATCCCCTGTCTAAGGAATAGCTGGCAATTTTCCTCCAATTTTGTGGATTGTCTCTTTTCTCTGTTGGTTGTTTTGTTTGCTGTGCAGAAACTTTCTAGTTTCATATTTCATATTTCATATTTCTATTTGTTATCCTTGATGTTATTTCTTGGGCAGTTGAGGTTGTATTCAGAAAGTACTTTCCTATGCTGTTTTACCTATTTTGTGTGTCTGTTTTAACATTCTTATGTTTGATCCATTTTGATTTTAGTTTAGTACATGGTGAAAGACACAGGTGTAAATTCAATCTTCAGCTTGTGGAAAGCCATTTTTCCCAGCACCATTTGTTAAAGAGGCTACCTTTCTTCCAGTGTGTTTTTTTGGCCTCTAGTCAAAAACCAGATGGTTGAATGTACATGAGATTTTTGTGTAACATTTACTGAATAGTCATTTTTAAGTATGTTTTTACAAAATCGACATTTCAATTGTTATTTACTCATAACATGGATATTTAGTGTCCAGTTAAAGTAGCATAGCCAAGCATGGTGGTGCATACCTGTAATCCTAGCACCCATTAGGCTGAGGCAGGAAGATCAGTGCAAGTTTGATCCCAGCCTGTGCTACAAAGTGCATTCAAGGTCAGGCTCAATTGTAGATTGAGACCTTGTCTCAAAAATACAAAAAAAGGTAGCATAAGAAGGCAATAGTAACTTTTCTCTAACTTTGTAAGCGATGAATAAAATTTGTATAAACTCACAATATAAAATGAGCACAAATTTATAAAACTATATCTTAAATACCCAAAATTAACTATCACATTCAAAAATCTCCTTGTCCTGCCATTTTCTACCCATGAAACAAATGAATACTTAATCTGATATGAAGTTTTGTAGATAATGTGTTTCAATAAAGCACCTTGCTTTTATAACAACACTGCAGTAAGATTTCTTGATATAAGAATGTAAGAAATGAGGAACATATGATGGGCACAGATACTGCTTTTATTTGCCCTTCACTGTCTTTGAAGACATTTCTGTAGAATAGGCTTCTTCAACCTAAAAGAAACTAAAATGGAAAGGGAAATTGTCAATAAGAACTTCATCTTGACAAGCTAAATTTCAGGAGCTTGATTAAGAAGTGCTCCTGCTTATAGCCACCAGGGCTGCAGTCTGGGCTAAGGGACCATGGCGCTGAGGTAAGTGTAGGTAGAGCAGAAGCAGCTGTGTCCCTGCTGTCTGCACCCTTTTTCCATCTTATAAAAATAGTATCATTCCCTTTTGCAACCAAAGAAATCTAGGCACAGGAAGAATATGCCAGTATCCAAAGTCATCTACTAGTTTGTGGCTTCACTGGAAGTAGAAACCATATCTGTTGACTCCTAGAATTCAGTGTTTGGCAGTTATGCCATATGTCTTTGCTGTGAGGCTAAACCTTCAGACTGATATTTAGAAACCAACACAAACAGAATCCATTTCACTGGGCCTCACATTCTAAGACAAGAAAGAAGCTTCATACTCTAGAGAGAATTGCATCAGTGGAGGAAAATTAAAACCCTAACCTCACAAGAAAACTGTGTTATTATCTGCCCTTTCTCAAAAATTCTGGTCAGTAGAGGCTTTGCTCCATCTATAGGTAATTTTCCTTTAGGCGCCTGGAAACAATAGCCCTGCTGATGTTTCATTGGCTCTGAGATTTTCCTCAAACCAATGATTGTTTCCCCCTTTGAGTCTTTTGGAGGAAACAGCAGCTCAGACTAAGGCTGTGCAGAGGAAAAAGGAGCCACAGGAAACAAACACACATCCCCATCCTGGGTGCCTCTTCCACAGGGCAGAGTAGATGCTTGAAAATACCCAGGGAAGAAAGAGAGCTGGGATGAGAGTGATCATCACAGGCCAAATGGAGGGCGATTGACACTAGTACACCAGACAGAGAGCACAATCTCCCGACAGACACACAGCTATATGTGTTGTCCCTTAATGTATAATGCATCTGCATGTCAAGAGAGAGCAATATGCCTCTAGGTACACACATGCATGCACACACACCCATACACACACACACACACACACACACACACACACACGCACACATGCACACACACATACTCATTTGATGTTCTCTGCTAGATTCAGTGCTCATACTACATCTATTTTCTTCCTGGAATCTCCTATACCAGGCCTTCATTTAACCAATTTGTCTTCCTTGCAGTACAAACCATAAATCCAAGGGCCCACCCCTGCCAGGGTAGTTTAACCTGTTGCAGGTATCAGTCCTTTTGCATTTTTTGCCTTTACTTTCTTCTGCTTGATGTTCTCCAGCCTCATCTTTTGAGACACAGAGAAGGCACTTTGTAAATGTTCATCAGTGGCAATAGCATCAAGAGCTGCTTTCAGCAGTAATCAGATTTCGTCCATTAATACCTAGCATCATCTGGCACGTGGAAATAATCTGCTAAGTAAAATCCATGCACAAAGAGAGACTCCAGACAAGTCTCCAAACTCCTTTCACCAATGAGCTGTTGGCTAAAGTTCTTCCTATTTGACAATTCTTGTGGTACTGTTTTAATATTTCTCTCCTTTTTGCTTTTTGAGTTTACCCTCCTTATCTTTCTTGCATTCCTTTATATCTTTGAAATTCCCCTCTCCCTTAGTTTCTTCTTCTCTTTTCCTTATCCTTTCTCTCAGTCCTTCTGTATTTTCACTTTAATTCTGTTTTCTCAGATCAGAATTATCTCTCACTTAGACCCTTCTTTCCAGACTTACCCTCAATTCTGGAATACTCTCTATCCCTAATCCTTTGTCGCAAGCTCCAAGAGTTTCAAGCTCTTCCTTCTCAGCAGATCTTGCAAATAAAGGTGAAGCTGCACCAATCTGAAGGCCAGGACAAGTTGTGGCCAGCCCAGGTCCGTACCTCCTGATGCAGGAACTGATGTTACCATGGCAACAGGGAAAGTGTATTGTACCTGCATCCCTGGGAGGAAGATTGTGCTATTGCAACTTAGCATTTTGAATTAACCCTCCCACCTGTACCTGCTCTCCTATTTCTTGGTCTCAGTAATGGACCCAAAAGGAAATTGGCCATTTGGCAAAAAAAGTATGTGCATATGTTAGTGATAATGGTGCTGTTATACAAATTAGAACCTGTACTCCTGGCTATGCTATGTAAAGGTGGAGTAGAAACTTCACTGCATGGTCAAATTTTTGGCAATCTAAAGAGTCACATCATCTGGACCCAACGCCTTTATAACCACTTTCTGGCAGTGGTGTCTATCTTCTTCACATCCTGAAGCAATATTGAAGGCCAATCGACTATAGTGTAAGATAAGAAAAAGTCAGACTTGGAATCACAACAGACTTACTTCATGGTCCCAACTCTGCTACTTATTAGCTATGTGCTCCTGAGAAAGTCATTTTACCTCTTTGAGCCTCAGTCTCTTCTTAGATAAACTGGAAGTACTTAAAGTGCCTAAGGCACTGAAATGCATATAAGGTCCTCAGCAAAAAAAGACACACAAAGAGGTTTATGATCAGCTTAGAAAAGAGTCCTGCACCAGAGTAGACATGCTTCCTTGAGCCTACGTGCCCTGAGTTACAGACCATGTATATAAATAAGAGCAGCTATGATTTAATGGCACCTTACCTACATGAGCTCACTGATTTCTCTCAACAACCCTATAAGAGAGAGCCTATTTCTTTCCTTTTCTCAGAGGAGGAAATGGAGGTGTTCATACAAACAGTGATCTGCCTTACCCTAGTCTCAAATTCAGCAAGTGGTAGAAGTAGGATGTGGACATAAGAGTGATAGAAAGGGAAAAGGAGATGCCAACAGACAGTTGTCCAGCTGCGTTGTTTGGCCTCCTTTCCCAGAGGCTGATCCATCAGGCCTGGCAAAGCCCCTAGAGCCTTTCATTATTGTTAGCAGAATTCCTTGCCCTGCAGTCAGTGGCTTGGAGCTGACAAGGCGGTCATGGCCTGTGGGAGGCAGCCAAGGACTAGCTCAGCAGAAATGACAAACCCTCCTGCTTCAGCCCCTTGTGTGAAGCTAAAATTAACAACTTTCTCAAATGCAAACAAATGCAGTTGCTGAACCTGCATTCTCTTTTGCTTCTGCTGCCATTGGGCTTCCTGGGTCTTATCCCAGCTCTTGCCTCTTTTTTCTGGCCACACCCATAGGGCTGGGTCTTATGGGGAGGGACAGGGCAAGTGACAACCTCTGCTTAAGAAAGTTGGGCCTATATCCAAGGACAGTCCAGGCCCTTTGGCAACAAAGTGATACTGACCAAGAACTTTCGAGATACCACACATACCATCTTTTGGTTCCTCTCTTTGCCTTTTTGGTACTCAACATCTTTAATTACTACTGAGTCCAGTGACTATTTTTATTGGTCCAAATAGCCATGTGATTTCAATATTCTACTTCACTGAGGCTTTCTATTGATCTTCTACCATCACTGTTGTCCAGTGGGCAAGCTCTAAAATGGACCTAAATAACCTTCATTTTCTGGTGTTCGTACCCTTGTGTACCTCTCTTCTTGTGCGTGGGCAGGACCTAGTAACTCACTTCTAATGAAAAGAATATTATGTAAGTGTTGAGATAATAACTATTGAGATAAGGTTATAAAGAAACTGCAGCTTCTACTTTGAGTTGGCCTGGGCTTGCTCTTTCTCTCAGAAAACTTCCATGTTGTGAGCAGTTTGATATTAGCACTGAGGTCCACATAACACACCAAAGAACTGAAGCCTTCAGTCTAACATCTTGTGAAGAACACACATAAAGCCTGCCAATAATCACATGAGTGAGTATGGAGACAGATTTACCAGCCTTAGGTGTTACTTCAAATATATTATTAAAGCTGTGACACACAACTTAACTCTGAGCCAGAACTATCCAGGTTCCTGACCCATAACAAGTATAAGATGATAAAAATTAATCATCAAAATGGCAGAATTAGGGGTTAATTTGTTACATAGTAACAGATCACTAATATACTATGCTATGTCCATTCCATCAATGCTCTGCTTTATTTCAAGTGATAATGATGGATGATCAAATGTTTAATCTTTTTCTATTGCCAGATAAGAGCATGTTTTAATTACATTAAAAATACCTGATGCTCTACATTGCCTCTAAGCAGTGATGGGGATTTTAGATGCTGATCGATTAAGGCAGAAGAGTCACACTGACTTTGTACATACTGGGTTGAGCAAGGCAACATGCATGACTTCTCCTCTTTCGCCTTCTTTTTTGAGGCAAGTTCAAGTTGGCCTTGAACTCACAAGTAGCCTACATTGCTCTTGTGCTTATAGATAATCCTCCTGCCTCCTGAGTGCTAGAATTACAGGCATGCAACACCAAACTCAGAATTACTCATAGCTTTATAAACCATTAGCTGATTAAATCTTGGTCAAAATATTTCAAGTTTGTGCACTATCCAGACTCTCCCATCTTATACGAATTTCTTCCATGGATAATGATAGCGAAATATTGTTAAGTACTAAATATCAGATAACTGTTGAAAGTATTTCAAAATTATTAACTTAATCTTTAAAAAATCTTTTATCAGTACATATTTGCCACACATACTGCTGACATTCATCCTTAGGAATTATATATAATGTTGAAATTGTACATGATATTGGAATTGTACAAAATATAGGAATTATATGTAATATATTTTAATTCTTTTTTCCTAGTCCCCTCCCTCTCT
>PVKN010016624.1:0-17787 GCA_004027915.1 Capromys pilorides | reverse complement strand
AAAAGGGAGTGGGAACAATTTCTACCAACTGATGAAGGGATAAAAAATATACTCAGAAAAGAAGTATTACCTAGTAATTAAAAGGAATAAAATACTGACACATAATAAAACATGAAAGAAGTTTTAAAAACATGCTAAGTGAAAGAAGTCAGTCGCCAAAAACCTATCATATGATTCCATTTATGGAATGTTCCAAACAGGAAGAATTGAAAGTTAGCAAGCAGATAACAATGAGATTGGATTTTATCATAAAGTGATAAGAATGTTCTACAATTCATTGTGGTGATAGCTGCATAATTCTGAAGACAGTAAAAAACACCGAGTCTTACCTATGTGGGCAAACCATATGGTATATACGCTGGATCTCCACAAAGCTATTAAACCACTGACGAAGGATGAGGACCTTTATAGGCTCTGGCCTGAATGCTCTGCCCAGGGAGTGGACTAGGTACTTGTCTCCTTTTTATTTTTATTTTTTTTTTGCAGGATCGATGTTCGAACTCACAACCTTGCATTTGCCAGGCAGGCACTTGTGCCACAGAGCTACCTCCCTGGCCCCTTGTCTGCTTTCTATGTCACATTTTACACCGATGAGAGATTCAGCTGACTGCTGTTTCTCATCTGACAAATGGGGGTGAACCAAAGGAACTCTAAACTAACTTCCTTTCTTCCATTCTTCCTTCCTTTCTTCCTTTTCTTTTTTTCTATCTCTCTGTCTGTTATGGCTGGCTCAGCCTGCCCTGGGGGTGGGGCTGGCACAGCATGTGGTACCAGGGATTAAACCATGGTCCTTGCGGTTGCCTAAGCTTGCCTGAGCAGGTGCTTTAGACTGCTGAGCTATCTCACCAGCCCTCAAAGGAGATCTGAAGATTCTAAATTCTCAATTCTAAATTCGTTTCAGTTCTAAATTCTCATTTTGTCTGTAATAAACTAATTCAAAGCTAAGAGGAAAAGAACAACAGAGTTTGAAACAAAATGAAAGAAAGTGAACCAATAAAGTCTTTCTTTTAAAGCAAGAGAGATTTAATGAAGTAGCATTCCATTATTCTCCAGCTGAATCAAGACCACAACAGCTGGGCATAGGGCACATGCTTGCAATCTCATGGGAGGCTGAAACAGGACAATCCCAAGTTTAATGTCAGCCTGGGAAGCTTAGTAACACTTGTCTCAAAATAATAATAAAAAGCAATGGGGTATTCTCAGTGGTAGACTGGTTGCCTCGAATGTAAAAGGCCGTAGGTCCCAGCTCCAGCACTATAAAAATAACAAACAAAAAATTCAAAAACTCCCACAGCAACAATGAAACCTACAGTCAAAGGTCTCTTTCCACACCTGCCAGACACTTCCAGTCTTTCCTGAAGATTCTTGATTCTTGTCGGCCTACCATGAGCACAAGCCCTGTGCAAGTCCTGACCTGCTCCACATCCTTCAGCCTTGTCACATTTACACATTACCCCAGATGCATCCCAATCCAACTTAACTGAATAGAGGCATGAATTCCCTAAAGATCTCCACACAGGAATGAGTATTATGGGGTATTTTGGGCTTCTCTCTATTGTGGGCCAGGGGAGCATTTCGTAGTGTGTACCATACTCTTTCAGAATTGCATTTTTAAAAGCTTAATTTGAAAAAGTAATTGTGCTACTTTAAAAGAGGGTTACAGAGAGTGACTCTATTCTGTCTCTACTGATGGATGCTGTACTGGCAATGGCAGATTTAGAGGATATGTCAATCCACAGGCATCCATCATACTGCATGGCCCAGGCTTTCTATTCCCTTGTTCCTGGAGTCCAAGAATAGAAGGATGCAGAGCCCAGACAAAAAGGATGCGACAGAGGTTATATTGTTTGGCATGCCTTTTGAAAGTGGTATGTAAGTAACTGAGGCAAAAATACAAACTGCTGTCACTTAGTGTGCTCTATGCACTCCGAACAAAGTACTTTATGTACAATTTGATAATTCAGACAATGCTAAAAAACTATAATAATCATCTCCATCTTACATAGGCTTAGAGAAGTCAGGCAACTTATTTCTTATTTTTTTGTCTTTTTGAGACAGTATCTCGCTATGCAGTTTGGCTGGCCTTGAGCTTACTTTTGTAGCCTAGGCTGGTCTTGAACTCACATCGATCCTCCTGCTTCAGCCTCCCAAGTGGTGGGATTATAGGTCTGCACCACCACACCTGGCTAGGCAATTTAAATAGAAACACACAGACAGTATTGATAGAATTCTAAAATTCATTATAGTATTATGCTACTTCATGACAAGTCCATTTCTGACTTCTCATAAAAGGGCATAAAAAATCAGAGTGGTAAAAGCTTTATAAAAATCTCACAATGACTCAAACAGGTGGCAAATGGTAATACAGGGTTCCAGTTCAAAATACACAGTAGGGAAAGCTGGACATAGCAGCACATGTTTGTAATGCCAGCACCCTTGAGAGGCTAAGGCAGGAGGAATCCAAGTTCAAGTCTAGCCCAGGCAATTTAGTGACTTAGCAAGAACCATTGTCAAGAGAGAATACATACAAAAAGGGATGGATATACAGCTTATTGCAAAGGTCTTGGGTTCAATTCTGAGTACTGTGAAAGCAAAACAAAAATAAACAAAAGACCACCACCGCCACCACCAACAATAACCAGATAAGAAGTTGAAAATGTTTCATAGTAGATAGAGCAACACACAAAGAATTTCCCATAATCCAAGCCTGGGAGACTACAAACACATTGCTAGCACAGCTCTGCTTCTGTTCTTGCCACAGAAGACCTGGGTGTGTGGTCAGAGGCAGGCTTGGCCAGACTCTTAGTCCCTCCTGACTGTGTCCACCATAAAATGAGAAGAGTAACAAGAGCCACCTCTTAGGACTGTCACAGGGACACTCCTGAAATGTCACTAATACTGACTCAGCAGTCACTGCACCTCATTCTCCAAGAGAAACTTGAGTTTTCACACAGAAAACGAAGGAACCAAAGGGATTTTTGCTGAATCCTCCAAAGCAAGGGGGAAAGAGGAAAAAACTGACCACCTAAAAGGAGGACCTCAGCTAGGAGGTACTGATCTCTCAGGGGTGAACAAAATTCTAGTGAGGGGCCCCTGATGGCTGCAAAGGCATAGCAGGGGGACCAGGCAGATAGCTTCTAGTAGAGAGTACAATTCTGGTGTTTCAGGAATTCTCATATCCCTCTCAATTTTATTTAGAGGAAACAGTGGAAACAATAAAAACAGTATTTTCTGAAACTCAACCAGCTCTGCTTTATAGTAATGCAATAGTCTACTAGACCCTGACCTTATACCCAGGTATTCAACTGTAAAAGGGGAGAATTTTTTTTTTTTATTTCCTTCCCAATTTGAACTCAGGACCTCATACATACTAGGCAATCACTGTATGCAGTCCCAGCCTGGGAATATTTTATACAGGTAGAATGTAGATACTACTTTTTGATACTACACAAAACTCAAATGAGTGGTACTTTAAGTCTATAGCTATGTGGAATCTGAACTCTATCACTTATATGTTACATTAAAACCCATCACTCTATCTTGCACTTTGGTCCTTTTTCCCATATGGATCTGTTACATACTTGGAAAGTAGTGGTTTACTGAGTAACCAGACTTTCTCAGTGTTGACGAATTCCAGTTCTAACAGTATGTAATTTTTTTATAAAACAGAATATTTTTATTTTTAATGTATTTAGTACAATGTCTACAGGGTCTCACTATACAGATCGGACTTGTAGTGTGCCTCCTGTTTTCAGCCTCCGCAGTGCTAGGGTTACAGTCTCAGTCACCCTGAGTGTGCCCCAAGGGCAGGGCCAGCAGGGCTTATGGTGCTGGGGATTGAGCCCCAGTCCCTTCATTCTGCCTAAGCAGGCACTTCAGTCTGCTGGGCTATCTGGCCAGCCTTCCCTTTTTTTTTTTTTCCAGTGATAGCGGGGAATGGACTCTACTGAGCTATTCCCCAGCCTTATACAACAGAATATATTTTTTTTAAGGCAGAATCTTTTGCTTAATGATACTATTACTCTAAAACATGGGTGCTCGAGCTTACTATCACTGTCTTTCTGAATATCAAATATCTTAGACTTAACTTCAAATTGGTATTTTCCATAAATCATTGATATTCTAATAAATCTAGGGAATGTGATATAGGCAGTTACACATTTTTACACAGATATTTAGAAATATAAGCATGTACCAAATTTTAGCCTGTCCATCCTTTGGCATTTTTCCTAGTCTTTTACTCTCATTTAATACCTTTTTTTGTTTTCTTGTAAACCAACCACTTACTTGAGAGAGAGTATAACAGTAACTGAAATTACATTAGAAGTAGCACACATCTAAAACACCAGAATGACAGGCATTCTAAGGATAGTCTTAGTGTTACATATTGTTATCATCAGTGTCAAAAACCTTTTGAGGTTTCTTAGAACCATGGTCTAATTCATCCTGTGCATATAAGTGCATAGTTCTGCTGCTGCTATGTTTCCTCTCTTTTCTGTTTCCAGTCACTTTGCTGTTTAACCCTTAACTCTTTGATTTCAATTCAGCTGTGTTATGCCTTTCCCATTTTTATTTCTTCTTTTGAGTTCTTACACTAGGGAGACTATACAATATTTTTACACATGTAGGTCTGGTTTATTTTACTTATGACTATATGTTCAAAATACATCCATTTATATATGAAGTCTTCCAGTTTATTATTCTTTATAGCTGAGTAATATTCCATTGTATAAAAATACCACATCTTTTCAACCATTCTTCATATGATGGGTAATTTGGTTTTTTCCAAGATTTAGCTATTACGAATTGGGCTGCTATAAACATAGGTGCACAGATATTACTACGGTATGTTTTCAATTCTTCTGGGAAAATTTCCAGTAGGGGGATAGCTGGCTTCAATGGGATTTCTAGCTCTAGTTTTTAAGGAGCCTCCACACTGCTTTCCATAATATGTAATTTAAGAAACCACATTAATGTCATCTTGAGCTTACCAGAAGAGTCTTAAGAATTGGTAAGCTTTGTGAAGGTTATGGCAGCTTTTTTTTTTTCAAAATTCTAATTGTTTTCCTTAAAACCTCAAATTCTATCATTGGTAGTAAATATGATCAATTTTTCTTTCTTTGAGGTGCCAGCTTCCTTCCCTCCTTCCTTCCTTCCTTCCTTCCTTCCTTCCTTCCTTCTTCCCTCCTTCCCCGCCCTCTTTCCTTCTTTCTTTCTTTCTTTCTTTCTTTCTTTCTTTCTTTCTTTCTTTCATTCATTCATTCATTCATTCATTCTTTCTTTTTCCAGGACGTGTTTTGCTCAGCTCAGTTGCACAGCACTTTCCTTGAGATGCACATCAGATCTGGGCGTGTACTTTCTATGTCTTCACATTGCTTTGCCTTCATAAACTGGCACTTACTGTTGTGTGAGCATAGTGGTAAAGAACAGTGACAACTAGTGGCTAGGAGATGCTTTCTGAATTGTGCAAATGGCAGTGGTTCTACTGGTGCTAGTGTCATCAAGGCAGATGCATTTAAACACAATTAGGAAGAACTCAGATCTCCTGAACCTATGACATGGTATTTGTAATCCTGGGGAATCAAAAGGCCCACTCTGAGAAAGCTGTACTAAAAACAATTTTATGGGCCGGCGAGATGGTTCAGTGGTCTAAAGCGCCTACTTAGGAAAGCTCAGGCAACTGTAGGGACTGCAGTTGGATCCCCGGCACCACATGCTGTGCCAGCCCCACCACCAGGGCAGGCTGAGCCAGCCATAAAATAAGTAGATAAAGAAACAAACAAACAAGCAAACAAATAAATAAAATAAAAATAAAAATTAAAAACAAAACAAAACAATTTTATGCTGAGTCATTCTACTAATCTGACAGGAATCTGCAGGACAGCAACATGGACAGACGAAAATGAACATTAAGCAGGGATGTCTCAAGCTGGGCTCATCACAGTTAAACTTCTTCTCCTGAACATTATTAGTATTATACATAAAAATAATATATATTTTATATTACGTGTGGGTGAATTTTTTCCTCAATGCTGGGGATAGAACCCAAGGTACTATACATGCTCAGTACCTGCTCTACCACTGAGCTATATCCAAAACCTGTTATGAACACTTATACTCATTAGTTTTCTGGTAAAATGCTTTGTTATTAATAAAGTTTAAATCTGGAACCCTGACTAGAAGAGAGGAAAATATTTTCCTTTAAAAAGTAATAAAGGAGGCTAGGGATATAGTTCAGTGGCTTAAGTGCCTCCCTGGCAAGTGCAAAGTCCTAAATTTGATCCCCAGTGCTGAAAAAAAAAAAAGAAGTAATGAAGGGAAGCTGGGGATATAACTCAGTGGCACTGGCACAAGTGCCTGCCAAGCAAGCAAAAGCTCCTAAGTTTCATTCCCAGTACAAAAAAAAAAAATGTAATGAAGGATCTAGGCATGGTGACAAATGCCTGTGATCCCAACACTTGGGAAGCAGAAGCACACGAGGATTGTGAATTCAAGGCCATCCTGGGCTATATGATCAATTCAAGTTTAGAGTATATAGTGAGATCTTTGTTTCACAAACCAAAAACTAATAAAGCTATGCTAAACTATCTTTTCTGTTCTCTCTTTTTTCTTTTTTGTGGTGCTGAGGATGAAACGCAGGGCCTATGCCAGTGCTCTACCACTGAGCTACAACCCTCAGCCCAATCATTTATTTTTATTTATTTTTTAGTGATACACAGAATTTATCTACATAAGCCTACTATACTACTTGAATTTAAGAAATCAAAGTGGACTTTATTTATTTTAGGACAACACAGGCAGAATTATGGGGCTTGCCAGATAGTTCAGTGGATTAAAGCGCCTGGTTAGGCAGATGTAGGGACCAGGGACAGGTTCAATTCAGGAGTACCTTTCTGGCCCTGCCCACTGGGCCCCTGAGACAGCCACTGAAACTGGGTGTGGTGGTGCATGCCTGTAATCCCAGCAATTGGGAAGCTGAAAACAAAACAGTTAGGGGCTGGGGAGATAGCTCTGAGGCACAACTGCCAGCCTGGCAAGTGTAAGATTGTGAGTTCAAATCCTGGTCCCATTAAAAAACAAAAAACAAAAAAAAAAACAGGAGAATTACTATAATTTTCATGACTTCATGTTTGTCAGGCAGGTGCTTGTGCAGCTAAGCTATATCCCTGCCCTGCAATGAACAACGAGAAGGCAAAAACAGCACTGCAGACTAGGTTCCTTCTTTAGAGGGAAATAAGACACATACTTGCTTATAATGTTAACCATCTGAGTATCAATACTAATTGAGGTGATTTTAGTCATTAGAACTTTTGATCTGAAGGCTGTCTAACCTTTTCTTCAAGGGTCAAACATCAAGTATGTTAAGCTTTGCATACCACTGTCCTTATGGCTGCATAGAAATGTCTGGTGCCAGGATCAGACAGTGACAACCTTTGTGGCTTGGCCTCTGCTTCAGACAAATAAGCCCTGGTACAGGGCAGAACAAACTCTGATTATAGAAAAGTTTTAAAATAGGCATTTTGAAGACACCCGAAGAGAAAACAAGAAAGGCAGGGGGACCAAAAGAGAAAGAGAGATGTGAATATTTAAAAATTTAAGCAGATGGATTAAAAATACGTGTTATTTACTCATAATGGAGTACTACTCTGTCACAAAGGACAAGTATCACATTGTTTCTCTTATATGAGAAGCCCAAATTGTAAAGAGCAAAGTAAAATATAACAGGAAGTAGGGAGACAGATCTTTCTCAAATGGCAATAGGATCACGTGATGAGAAGGAGATAAAAAATTATATATGTACCAATGTCACATGAGGAATGCGGTCATTATATTCTGTAAACATGTACTAATTTAAAAAAAGATTTCTAAAAAAGAACAATTAGTTGTGTTAACTAATTTTTATTTAAAATAAAAAATTAAAAATACAAGAAAAAACTTAAGCTGAACTAAAGCTGGACATGGACACTTTTAATATAACCACTTAGGGAGGCTGAAGAAGAATCCTAAGGTGGGAATCACACCCTGGCAACTTAGTAAGACCTTGTCTCAAAAATAAAAAAGTATCCATGGGTTCTATCCCCAGTAGTACTGAACCAGTGAACCACCCTACACCATGAACTAATTTAAAAATAAGTAAAACTAAACTCATTAAAAGCCCAATAGGGGGCTGGGAGATAGCTCTGTGGCACAAGTGCCTGTCTGGCAAGTGCAAGGTTGTAAGTTAGAGTCTTGGTCCTGAAAAAAAAAGCCCAGTAGACTGGTAAATGGAAGAATGGTAGCGGCTGGGGATGCAGCTCAGTGAGATTACTGTGTACTCTAATATGTGTGAGGTCCTAGGCTCTATCCCTAACACTAAAGGAAAAAAAAAAAAAAAAGCATGGGAGTTGGGAGGCAGAGGGGGGATAGGTATGTGTGTGTGACAGAGATATTTAGCTGAGAAAGGCTCTTCAACTCCAAGGGTGTTGCACTATCTGGTGTGTATCACCAAATGTTTAACACTGTACTTATTAGACTTCTGTGTACTAAGTGAACTGTTACTCAAAATAAATTACCTTACAATATTTCCAAGAGATGTAAAGAAAAAAAAAAAAAAAAAAGGTTTGCGCTAAGAAGGTAACTTATTTTGTCATCAGACTATAAATAACCAGTCTGAGATGGATGAAGCAGCTTGACTTCAAGGCCCAAGACACTGTGGACAAGACGCCTATGTCCAAGCACAGGACTGTTTTGCAGCTTCTATGCAATTAAAACAGAGGACAAGTGGCAATTTGAATCTTGAGGGCCAGGCCAGGTCAAGCATGATGGCACATGTCTGTATCCTAGCACTTGAGAAGCAGGCTATGAGTTTGAGACTAGCCAGGACTGAATGGTGAGTTCAAGGCCAGCCTGGACTACATAGCAAGATCCTGACGCAAAAACAAAGAACATGCAGGGCCTTAGAAGCAGGAGGTTCACATTCTTCTGTGGTTAACTATGGATCTTCTGTTTTCATTAAAATGGAAATATTCTAGTTTTCTCTCTGCCTTGCTCAAAGCAACACCTCTTCACAGGTGATGTGATTTCCCTTCTCTGCAGAGTGGCTGCAGAGTGATGCACCTTTAATTCTACCAATATATAATAGAACTGTGTGATAAATAGTTTTACATTCATTTCTAGTTTGTGACAGATAGGTTTACTTTTACACAGCTCAACACAGACCAAGAAAATAAGTTTTCAGGCATCATAGCAAAAAACAAAAAATAAAAAAACCAACTGTTCCAACATTCAAACAGTTCTTTGTGTTAACAGATTGCTGAATATTTTTCAAAAAGTTGTATTTTTAGCTAAATATCAACCAGCTACAAGCTAAAAAAAAAGCTTATTATCCTTTGACTTTCCAGAAAAAGGACTAAATTGAATCATTCATGAAAGTATATGAAAATACCATCTTATTAAAACTAGTAAGTATATAAAACCTTTTTAATCTAAGGAAAGTATTTAGGTCAGGGAAACTGTCCAAAACCTTCCAGCCCAGCTCAACACAAGCCCTGTAAAGGGTGTAGCCACCTTCCTCAGTGGGAGGAGATATGAGGAAGCCTTGAAGATGAGTGACAGCAAGGAGTCACTGGCCAGTCTTACCAAGGAAACAAAAGCATATGACATGCTTCGCATACAAAAGTTACCAGTTTAGCCAAGTAGACAGAAAATGTATAAACTGAATAACAAAAGAATACTCTTGTCAGGTGAAAAGAGACTCATTTTTTAAGCACAAAGCAAAGCACCAAAGGCCTAGTTTCATGTTTTAATCCTGATCGTGAGATCTGACAGCAACAAAAGAAAACCTCTTCATCCTCAGGTATCTACTGATACTGAGGGGAGGTAAAGAGGAACAGAAAAAAGATCATTTCACAATCATATCTGCTCGTGGTTTTTTTTTTTTTTTAAACCAGGGATTGAACTCAGGCCCTTGCACTTAGCAGGAAAGTGCTTATTCTACTGAGCTATCTTCCCAGCCCTCTGCTTCAGTTTTCAATAGCCTCTATTTAAAATGCACATTAGGGAGATCATTGTATAGGATGACAATCTGGAGAGGAGAAGCAAACAAGAATGGGTCAGAGTTCTCTACTCTTAAAATAACCAGATCACAGGAAATAGCTGCCTACATCACAGAGAAATCCCACAGCTGGGGTGGTGACCTTGACTACCTTGGGCGGTGCTTCGTCAGATCCTCCAGAATCCCACGACACTGTGGCCTGTCTTCTCGATTCCATCCTCATCCGTTCTTCTTGCTGGGCCTTCTCTTCCTCCAGGATTGTGCTAGAGAGACAACACATTGTATTAATAAGAGCTGACAGCCAGAGCAGCACACACCCAAGTCCACTCAAGTAATCCAAGCAATACCAGGTGGCTTCCAGGAGAAGACGCTCAAAAGGCAAAAGATCTGTATATAGGCGAAGGAGGATTATGATTATAACTCTTTACACATGACTGTAGAACAGCTTTGGTCCCAGTGGACAAGTCATTTTAGAGTGCTGTTACAAGTAAGAAAAATACAGCTGGGAAGAAAAAGAGAGGCTGCTGAAAATGAAGGACAGGCAGAGAAGAAACATTTGTATGCTGCAGTTTATATTAAGCAGAACAGAATGACCCTGAGAAATCTCAAGTGTCTACATGTCTGAGGCAGACTGCACTAACCAGGCTCTCACAACTGTGAACTCCCCAGCAGATTATGTGACCAACTAGCAACTTGGTATATAATTTCCCTAACTTGCTCAGCTCAATCTTCCAACCTAACTTTCATCTTAATCTGTATTGTACCCATCAGGAAAACAAGGAAGAATGCAACAATATTAAAAGTGGTTCTAAAAATACTTTGTTCCAAGTGGGAAACACCACACTTACCACTGCCGGGATGCTCAGAAGCTATGGAAAGTCCCACACATTGCTGTGGCCACCACCAATGCCTCCGTAGCAACTGTGGGGCAGCTTCTTATTCCTGGCTGCTTGCCATCATACGAACTCCTCAAGTGCAGCCAGACAATACTCAGAACTAGGTCCTATTCCTCATAGATTCCCTAAGGCTCAGTTGGCAACAGATCTTTGAATCTTCATCCTAAGTGCAGCAATCAGCTCTTGACTACATGCCTGCAACTCAAGAGTTCTAATAATGAATCTCATTCAAGTTCCTGGCCCCCTGGCAGACAGAATGCAGTAAATAACCACCCAGAATTACTCAGGAAAGAGTGACATCAGCTGCATAGACTCTTTCTAATCTGGGAATTTGCTTGACTGTTTAAAAAGACATTCCTGCTGGGCTGGAGGCTACAGCCTGATAGCTCTCACAGTCACCTTTCAAAGCAGGAAAAGACAAATTCATTTCATAACTGCTCTGAGTCAGCAACCATCAGATGGTTTGCTGCACATGTGAAGGGCATTTTTTTTCCCCAAAGGGAAGGAATGGTCTCAAAGAAATAACTGTTACCACTTTAAAGAGAAGCTTTGGTCTTAAGAGCCCAGTCCTTCCTCAAAGACTGGTTTCCCTTTGGCTCCAGTTAAATGACTGGCTGAGCAAAGAAATGTCAAACAACTGTAACAATGGGTAAGAATTTCTTGGTGCAGCCTTACAAGACAGGGAAGACAGGAAGATACCTAGCCTGTGTATCACGCATAGCAAGCCTGGCGAGGTAAGCCTGTACAGGCAGAGGACATATGGGGAAGGAGCACAAGGCACTCGACGGGCTGCTCTGCCACACTCTCCAATCAGAAAAGCACTCATCCTGAGCTGGGTGAGGATTAAAGGAGCATTTTCCATGTTGATAATTATCTATAACTTATTTCTTCTTTTTTTTTTGGCGGGACCAGAGTTTGAACTCATTACCTTGCACTTGCTGGGCAGGCACATGTACCACGGAGCTATTGCCCCGGTTCCCCCTGTAACTTATTTCTAAGGGCATATGTGCTTTGGCATGCTCACTCAGCAAGCACTCAGCATGCAGTTTTTGACGCGCTCTGATTAAGGGCAAAAGTAAAAACAAACAAACAAAAAACACAAAACCCTGAAACATAGTACAACTATCAGCACTGAGGACGGAGAAAAGGGCCTTTGGGGACTAGCCCCAGTGCTGTCCTAGGAACTGGGGCATGCTAAGGAAGATTTCCAACTGCTATAACAAAACAATAGGGCACAGCAGCACATGACTAAAGTACAGTGATGCTGTTTATTTTTTTCTTTCTTTCTTTTTTTTTCTTTGCGGGACTGGGGTTCGAACTCATGAACTTGCACTTGCCAGGCAGGCACTTGTGCCACAGAACTATCTCCCCAGACCCTGCTGTTCATTTTTTTCCAGAGAAATAAATACATGCTTAAATAGTCAGTGAATGAAAAAGTACTGTGGAATGGGGGCAAAACACATTCATTACTATGACCCACTAAACATGTGACTTAGCTAAGAAGAGTCAGAGCTCATCTGTGATGAATGAAGAGAAAACAGCAAGACATAGTGAAGAAGGCTGGGGTCTGAGTCAGAACGAGGTCAGGTTCAAGTTCTGCCATAGATAAGCTATGCTCACAGGGAAGTCAATTCTTCCATATTTTACCCCCCAAGCGATTTATCTCTCTAACCAACTTATCTCAAAGGTTGAATGCTTCCCTAACTGTCTGTAGCAAATAGCTGACTGCCTTCTAACTACTGACCTTGAAGGATTGTTAAAAAGATTAACATGAAATTTAGACAATGTATGAGCTCTGAAAACCAGGAAATTCTTAAAAATGGAGAGAAAAAAATTCCTTATCAAACAATGTCTTGCACAGATGATGGTTACCATTTCTATGAGTGCATTTAAATGGATTAATATTTATTTAGAATTTGAGATGTAAAGGAGAAAGCATGCCTGTCTGCAGATCCATCCAATTTCCCACTGACATGTTTGTGAAACAACTTACAACTGCCTGTTAGAATAGTCACATACAATGCCTCTGAACTTGACAAATACAAACACACAACCACTACTAAGAACAATTGCACTGGTCCTGCTGCTTCTTCAGGAGAAATCTGGAAGGGGCATGTTAAGTTCTTAAATAATAAAACCGAGGTGGACCAGACCTCCACGGCTATTATGAGAGGGCAAAAACAGCTGTTCTTTAGAGCGGACGTGACTAACATGGCTTCAAAGAATGAAATGACGGTTCTTTGAGAGTTCTTTGTTCATTTGCTGTGCTGCATCTATGAAGTTCCTGGATGCACCTCGCTCTCCACTGCCTCTTGTGTAAACTCCTTTGCTTGGAAAACCTTTCTTTGTCCTACCCAGCAAGCCACTACTTATATTTGAATGTTCACAAGTATTTCCTCCATAAAGTCCTCCTTTGAAGCTGCTAACTCTCTTCAGACTAAGTTTCACTGCTGTCTCCATCAATCCCAAAGAACTAGTGCTTACCAGTGTAATTTCTGTCAAAAAGCACTGTGAGCTCCATTTGCCTGACTTCTGTACGTCAAGGCTCATTTTCACAGGACTCATGACACATTAGTAAATGACAAAAGAAAGGGTGAATGAAGCTCTAGGGCACAGAGAGGGTTTACTGACCAGTAGGGAAGAGCACACCCACAAGCAATCAGCACTCACGACTGGGCACTCAGACCATTTTCTTTCAGATGGTCACTGGGACTGGAGTACACTCTGAGATCACAGCAAGTCCTATTGGCCCCAGAGAGGTCTATATCCCCAATTAGGAGGCCTTTAGTGCTCTGCTCTAAAGCTAGCAGACTCCCAATCTCAACATTTTATGATTTGAACTGAAAAGTCTATAAAAATTAAGGGAAAAAAACACTTTAGAAAGGTCCTTTCTTCTCATTCTTCACATAATAATACAGTATAAGCAAGCTATGAGAGGTTAAGCGGGGCATCACTTTTAGGCAATGGAAACTTAGTGGTACATAGGTTCCACTAGGCCATTTTATATTCCAAGAGTTGTTTTGTAAAATAAATCACCCAGATCATAAAGCTACTGCTTTCTGAAAGCCAACAAAAACATCCTGTGAAGTCCTTTGCCACAGAGAAACCCTGTAGGTCTCACTTGCCTAGACTCTTCTGCTTATAGCCACCTTCCCCTTTTTTTGAGTTTCTAAATCTTCCTTTTCGCCTTAATCACATAATGCCATGCTGTGGGATTTGGATCGCAAGTTTTTATTTTTTATTTTTAAATGTATTTTAGCACAGGGTCTACAGGGTCTCACTACACAGATTGGACTTGTAGTCATCCTCCTGTTTTCAGCCTCACAAGTGCTGGGATTACAGGCTCGCTGTCTCACTCGCTGTTTTAGCATGACCCGGGGGCAGAGCCGGCACAGCACAAAGTCCCTGTTTCTGCCTAAACAGGCACTTTCATCGGCTGAGTTACCTGCCTGGCCCATAGACTGCAAGTTGTGTAAGACTGTCAGATACAGATCAATTCCTTTTGTCACTAAATAGCATCTGTGCACTAGAGATACCTCAATATTTCTTTAATTGAACATGCCAGTCTTTTGCGTCAAAGAAAGTGAGAAAAACTGGGAAGTGAGTTTCTATAATCTCAATACTTAACTCTCATACCAAAAATAGCATGTCAAAATGTTTCTGAGAAACCAAAATTTGTTGTTCAGAGTAGCCAAAAATATAAATAACTCATAATATAATCTCTTTTAACAATGGAAGGCTAGTCCATAGATGGAGTAGAGAGGGCACAAGGAGACATGGCTATGTTGTTCTCCCTGCAGCTGCTTAAGAACCAGGGCAACAAACTAGAATGTGTAGTGTCAGAGGTCACATTGAAGCATACTTTCCCAAACTCCTAGTATTTTTAGTAGCAATGCATTCCATTTGAAAGTGTTTAGATGTCTCATGTGAACTGGCAATGAGCCTTCATGTTTTTTTCTAGAATGGTGGTTTCTAAATCTCAAACTTGGAAATAGATGTAACAGTAAAAATAGACATGTCATTTAACAAATATGAGCACACATGATAATTTATGTCTGCTTATCTACACTAGGGATAGAATCCTGAAGAAGAGAATGGAGAACTTCATTTAATGTTTTCTTTCTTTACTTCTCTCAGTTTAAAAGAAAAAGCCATCAAATCAGCCAATTCACAATGACACACAAGCTTGCGAGAATTGCTGATTTTCTTTTTTTTTGTCTTTTTGAGACAGGGTCTTGCTATGCAGTTCAGACTGGCCTTGAGCTCACCTTTGCAGTCCAGGTTGGTCTCGAACTCACATTGATCTTCCTGCCTCAGCCTCCCAAGTGCTGGGATTACAGGCGTGCACCACCACGCCGGGTGAGAATTGCTGATTTTTTTCTTTTGATCTGAAACATTCACTGTGAAACTTGGTTTCATAACTCCATGGAGAAATCTTACCAAGTTTCCCTTCCAGAGTAATAAAGGTGATTTCACTTATAAGGCATTTTGATGGAGAGCAAGGTATTCTGTCTTCAGTACTGAGCTAAGAAATAAAACCTCCATCAAAGACAAGCTTTAGGAACAGAATATACTGCCAGAGGTTGAGTAGTTGATGTTCAAGTCATTGGTGATGTCCCAGAGGAAAGGGCAGCAGAGAAAGGTTGCACCTGTTGAGCTATGCAGCTACAGGGTTCTTGCCTGCCTGGTTCTATCCCTCACTCACAAGTAAAACCATCTTCCCTTTCTACTTGTTAAAGTGGAAAAATGAAATATGTGGGAAAAATTGAGAAAAAAACCTTGAAGTAAATGTTGGTTGGCTCTGCATTTTTATATGCCTGGTAGCCACTAAGAGATAAAATTATTCATTTCATTTTTGGAGCATGTGTCAACAATATATGAACTCTTCTCTTTGGCATTATAAGCCATTTAAAAATATATAATACATTCTTTAGTTTTTTTTTTTATTTTTTAGTTTTTGTGGGACCGTGGTTCAAACTCACGATCTTGCACTTGCCAGGCAGGCACTTGCACCATGGAGCTATCTCCCCAGCCCCTTCTTTGGTTTACTTAGTATTGGGAGGATAACTCTCTTAAAAGGACTATAGTGTTTTCTTTCTTTTTTTTGTCTTTTTGAGACAGGGTCTCACTATGTAGTCCAGGCTGGCCTTGAGCTCACTTTTATAGCCCAGGCTAGTCTCAAACTCACACTGATTCTCTTGCCTCAGCCTCCCAAGTGCTGGGATTACAGGAGTACGTCACCATGCCCAGTTTATAGTGTTTTCATTTAAAGGATGATATCATAGAATTTTCTTTGGATGTATAACAAGTCTGGGTTTCTAGTGACTCAGGCTAATCTGGAAAATACATAGAGAAAGAACAGCTATGAATCTGAAAGAAAAGAGGAAATAGGCTCATTTTGGCAAGTTCATGGGGATACAGCTTTGAAACAAGAGCTCTTATATTACTCAATATTGCCTCAACGCAAAGGAACAGAACTGGTGCCTTTGCAGAAAACAGGTCTGCAGGTCTAAGAAGGGCTGGGGAAGGCACACAGGGGTGAGCTGAACTGAGAATAACTACTAGTCAGCATGGCACAGCTGTATCCTCTGTTTATCCTAGCAAAAGGTGCAGTGCAGTGGACACCAGCTTCCAGCAATACATGGGAATCACATTTCTTTCTTCATTTATGGTGTATCTTGGCTTGCAGGAAATAAGTGCTGCTCTTTGGATACCATTTCAAAGCTTTTTTAAAAAAGCAGTTTCTATTAAAATCTTACTTTTTTTGTGTGTGTGTATTTAGGACAGGGTCTATTTCTTGCATGTGTGATATCTATTTATAGACTAAAACTCTGGCTGACTATAAACACTGAATATAAGAAATGACTGAGCCAGGTATGATGGCACACGTCTGTAATCCCAGCACTTGGGAGGCTGAGGCAGGGGGATCAGTGTGAGTTCAAGACCAGCCTGGGCTACAAAAAGGGAGCGCAAGGCCAGCCTGAACTGCATAAAGAGACCCTGTCTCAAAAAGACAAAAAAAAAAAAAAAAGGAAATGATTATGTGACAGCTTAGAAGAATCAACAATAACCAGATCTGGGAGGAACCTGACGCCAGGAGGAAATTCAGCAATGAGTAGGACCTGCTTTTTAGTGGCCATTAGCTAGAAAGCAGGCCTCAGTCTTGCTTTTTTTGGTAACAGGCATCAAACTCAGGACCTTGTGCTTGCCAAGCAGGCAATTATGCCACTGAGCTATCTCCTGGGTTCAGTCTTATTAACTTGAAGACTAATTTTTGAGCAACCACAACTGGTGGAAAATGAAAAGGAAATTCTAGAAAGAAGAAAGTCAGAAAGGGAATGTCTCTGTTTTTGAGTGTAACTGTGTCCAAACACCTGGGTAACCCTGGAACCATAACACTAAACAACCCAGCTAAGGCTAAAAGAACTGAATATAGTTCCGATCTGCTGCCTGTAACAGGGAGAATTTACAACGTAGGATTAGCAATGTTAACTACTTGCTCAAACCAACCAACAATCTAAATGTAGCATTTATGCAACCTATTAGTCACAATACCCTCAATATAACGTGATATGCTCTCCAAAACAACTTAAAGGAGGGCCGGCGAGATGGTTCAGTGGTCTAAAGCGCCTGCTTAGGAGGGCTCAGGCGACTGCGGAGACTGCAGTTCGATCCCCGGCACCACATGCTGCGCCAGCGCCACCACCAGGGCAGGCTGAGCCAGCCACAAAATGAATAAATAAAGAAACAAACAAACACAACAAGCAAACAAAAAAAAAAAAAAAAAAAAAAAAAAAAAAAAAAAAAAAAAAAAAAAAAAAAAAAAAAAAAAAAAAAAAAAAAAAAAAAAAAAAAAAA
>PVKN010016623.1:0-17787 GCA_004027915.1 Capromys pilorides | reverse complement strand
AAGTACAGTCGTATAGGATGAAGATGGCTATCTTTAACTATTTACATGCAGTCTTTAAAAATAGGTTTACTAGATACTCTTACCACTTCTGAAAGCCAAGGCAGACAGCTCAGCTATGTTTTGGGGTATATTTTAACTTGAGTCTTGACATTTGACTGTAATTATCATTTGACCCCTGTGGCGAGGAAACACATGTTTTGGGGGAATGGAGGAGGACCCTGCTCACCTGTAGTAGCTGGGACTCAAAAAAAAGAATGGAAGAGTCCCATGTTCCCTTCAGTAGCAGGCCCCAGTGACTGGGCAAGTGCTGCCTAGACCATGCCCTGCCTATTTCAGCTTCTGCTACTGCAGGTCTGGTAACAGCCCTTTGCCACATGGGTCTTTGGGAGAGATGCTTCCAAAATGATAGCAGGACGTTAGTTCATAGGGTGTGGATTTAGAAAGGAGGGTCCACTGCCTTTTTCAGACCTTGGCCACAGTGGGATGTTACATTAATGTCCAGGCCCAGGTTTTTTTTAGACAGAAGGGCCTTCAGATGGATGGTTCAAAACATGCATAGGATTACCTGTGTGCCTTCTTGGCCTTAGTCTGTGACACTAGGGCCATTTTTCATTAAAAGTGACATTGAAAAAATCAATTTTATGGCTGATTCAGTAGATTTTCTTTGCTGTTTCTTGGCTTTCAAGAGATCTTTCCCTAGATTTCCTCCTTACTATTGAACACAAGTTTTCTAAGCTAAATTCAGACTATTGAAATATATAACAACCAGTGCTAAAGTGTAGATTTAATCAACTTAATTGAGATTATCAACCTTTTCTTCCTCTTTTTTTCAATACTGGAGATTGAACTCAGGGCCTTGTGCTTGCCAGGCAAGTGCTTATTCTGCTGAGCTATCTTTCTGGCCGTATTAATCATTTTTATATTATGATTTCCACCTATCTTTGGAAAGAGAACCTGAGAGAAGACTCTACAATACTTGCAGTCCTGTGCATGGAACCCAGGGCTTTATGCACACTCAGCAAGCGCTCTGCTGCTCTGTATGTTCCCAGCCATTATAGATGTAGCACTAAGGGGAGTCTGGTGGTCGTAAAACCCCTCCACCAAGGAGATGAGGCATGACTTCCTTCCTGAAGCCTGTGGCTAGTGCAGATTCTCACAGAAAGGGATGAAAGGATCATGTGGAAGTGGGAAGTGAAGAGAATGATGCCTGTGATTTGAGTAAGAGGAACAGGACAGTAGGTAACAGGACTCATTTATTGCAGTGGAGAGTTGGTTTTGTCAGTCTGTAGAAAGTCACAGTACATAAGCTGACAAATTGGTCAATTTAAATTTTTATTTTTCATTAGCAAAGCAAAAAGTTACAGTAAAAATTAAGGATAAATCATACTCCCTTATTTCATCAGTTTGATTGATGTGTTTGTTTTTATTCCTCTTTCAGAAGAATGGTTGAGACCAGTGATGAGAAAGGACAAGCAGGTGTTAGTGCACTGGGGCTTCTTCCCAGACAGGTAAGTTTTAAATGTACTAATCATTATTTTAATTATTCATAAAGAGTACAGTGAGGGGCTGGCGAGTTAGCTCAAAGGCATAAGAGCATAAGTGCTTGCCTGACAAGTTCAAGGTCCCGAGTTCAATCCCCAGTTCTACCAAAAAAAGAAGAAAAAGTTATGAAGTACAATGAAATGTTTGAACACATGTGTACAGTGTGTAATGGTCAAGCCAGGGTTGTATGTGTGGTCAGAGCCAAGTCTTTTTATACGTGCTGGGCCAGAGCAACACCCGAGCCCCTAAGGTCAGGATATTTTCATACCCTTAAACATCAAAAGTTGACATTAATGTATAACACTGTAAATGCACTGAGATATAGGTGATTCCTGTTTCCATCTCTACATCTTCACTACCTGTTTGACACCTTGGACCTCCTCTCTTTAGGCAGGGAATACTAATATACATGCCTTGGAAGCCCAAAGAGAGCAGGTTTACATAGATATAATTTTATTTTCTGGCTAGTAATACCTGTTGATTTATATAATTCTCACTTTATTGAGTCTTGTACTGACTTTTTAAAGTTATTCAGAAATAGATGTTCACTATTGACTACTTAGAAGTTTAGTAAAATGAACATGTTTTTAATCTCAAAACCACTGATCTTTGGGTCAAGGAAATAGCTCGGCGGTCTAAGCATCTGCCTGGCAAGTGCAAGGACCCAGGTTCAATCCCCAGGATTGCATGCCATGCCAGGCCTGTACCAAGTTGACCACCGAAAGCAGGCATGGTGGCACATGCCTATAATCCCAGTGCTGGGGAGGCTGAGACAGGACGATCACGATGAGTCTGAGCTGCACATAGAGAGACCCTGTACCTAATTAATTAATTAAAAAAAAAAAAAAAAAAAAACCTGATCCTTTATATATTTGCCAAAAAAGTCTTTCAGGTAGGCTAGGAATATAGATTTGTTTCCTTTAAGAAATAACTTTTTTGGACTAGGGAGATAGCTCAGTAGAATAACTCAGTAGGACCTGAGTTTAATCTTGTGTTTCAGAAAAAAAAAAAAAAAAAAAAAGTTTTTTGAGCCAGGTGTGTGGTCCATGACCAGCCCTCAGATGCTGAGGCAGGAGAATCATTTTGAGTTTCAGGTCAGCTTTGGGCTACATCGTAAATTCAAAGCCAGCCTGAAACTACATAATGAGGTTCTTGTCTCAATAAGCAAAGAAAGAAAAAAATTTTTTTTTCATCAGTTGTGGGTGCATATATCAGTAATTTCAGCACCCAGGAGGCTGAGGTGGGAGCATTGTCATGAGTTCAAGGCTAGCCATTATTACGTAGTGAGATCTTGTTTCAGAAAAAGAAACATAAGAAAAATGAACTATTTTCCCTTATGTTTGTGAGTGATTGGTTTTTTTTTACCCTGAAACAGCTGCATGCCAAATTACAAGGCTGAAGGTATTTTATATCTGATAAGTTTTTTTTTCTTCCTCCTCCTCTTGCTTTTTTTTTTTTTGCTTTGCATTTATTTTATGCTTGCTTTATTCCTGTAACATTTTTGTTTCTTCAGTTTCTTCTGGGATATCTTTCCTTTGTGCAACTTCCTCCTCTGGTTCAGGAATACTGTATTTCTTGTCAGTAAGGATCATCTTGTGGCAGGAGAGCTAATCCAGCCCTGTAATGAGCTCTGTGGCTATGGTAGTGTATTTTGGGTAATATGTTCAGTGATGAGTCAACTTCTAAACCCTTCAGTTCAGCATTACTCTTCTCATTTTTAAGCATGTGAAACAAAAATTGAGCACTGTTTTTGGTCCACTGACTGTGAGTTTCCAGTGTTTGGCCTGGGCACACCTACTAATTCTTCCACTATAATGCCAGAATGGCACACATTGCTTCTTTAATGTGACAATCTTCAGATACGCGGTGGATTTTTTTTTAAAATGTGCTTGGTACAGCAGCTTGAATCAGTAATGATCCTCCTGTTTTCAGTCTGGGATTTACGGCTCCAGGGCTGGGATTACAGGCTTATGCCACCATACCAGGTCTCAGTGGCTGGCTTAGTGTGCTTGGGGGCAAGTTTGGTGTGGCGTGTCGTGCCAGGAAACAAACCCCAGTCCCTGTGCTTGCTTAAGCAGGTGCTTATTCTGCTGAGCTGTCTTGCTGGCCTTTAGTGGTGTTTTGGATATGCATACCTTTGAAGGCCTGGGCAGTTTCAGTAAAGTGAATATGAAGAGCTTCTTGCATAATTTTGTGGGGATTTCTGGGTCAAGAGAATAGTCAGCCATTTTCACAGGTCTTTCTGGGTCATTTACAGAAAGAGTAAGTGATGGTTCCTAGGTTGTCTTATCAGAAATCTTAGCCCATATTATTGACACTTTTCTGTGTTGCAATTCAAATATGTTTCAGTGTCTGTAGTATCAATAGAGAATATTATCACTGTGAACTTAAGGCTAGCAATAGTGGTTGTCTTTCTTCAGTATCATGCCTGCCTAGGTTCATGATAATAGAAACAGCCACAAAGTTTGTTTTCCTCAACTTGCAGGAGAGCTTGCAGAATTTATTTAATTCTGGTCATGCCAAGTGTAGAGATCCTCCTCACAGTCTGTTTCTCTTGTCTAGTTTGTCTTTTCATGCTTAAACCCACATCTGAGTCTTAGTTTTCTGTGTTATTCATAGCAATTCTCAAGTGTGTCATTTTAATCATAAATATCTTAGTATGTATTTCTAAAAGCTAAGGTTTCAGTTTTTAAAAGGAATATCATTGTAAATTCTAAACAAAAATAATAGTTAATGTTAAATACTTGTTCAGGGTTGCTAGTATATAAATGATGAATTTGATTAAAATGATGAATTTGATTATGGATATTTATTTGAAATAGAAGTCAAATGAAATTCACATTTCTGATTAACTGGTATATTTAACTTTGATCCATACATTTTTTTCATGATTTTGCTTTTTTTTTTTTTTTTTAAATAATTTAGGGCAGGGTGTACAAGATCTCTTTTACATAGATCTAACTAGTGATTCTCCTGTTTTCAGCCTCCCAAGTGCTGGGATTACAGGTGCATGCTATCACACCCAGTTTTAATCCATGTCTCAGCATGCCCTGGAGGTGGTCCTGGGCCAGCGCTGGCATGACATGGCAGGGATCAAACCCTGACCTCTGTGTTCTGCCAAAGCAGGCTCTTACATTGTATCTTTTTGATGTTTTGAAACAGGATCTTACTTTATAGCTCTAGCTTGCTTTGAACTTGTGTTTCTCTTGCCTGCCTTATTAAAATACAGTCTTGAGGGCCGGCGAGATGGTTCAGTGGTCTAAAGCACCTGCTTAGGAGGGCTCAGGCAACTGCAGGGACTGCAGTTCGATTCCCGGCACCACATGCTGCGCCAGCGCCACCACCAGGGCAGGCTGAGCCAGCCACAAAATGAATAAATAAAGAAACAAACAAACACAACAAGCAAACAAATAAATAAATAAATAAAAATTAAAAAAAAAATACAGTCTTGACACAACTAAAAAACTCCTTTAGTATTACACTTGCTATCATGGGAAAGTAGTTTGACCTCTGAATTAGTAGGGTGAAATCTCATACTTATGACAAGTGTAGTGTTGATACAGTTTTATAACACATTATAAGACATGTTAGCCCATTTCTTAGCCTTTCCTTGTGTATCCAGAAGGATGTTGTGAATAGCTTCGATCCTTATGTTTTTTAAAATTTAAAATTTTAGGGCCTGTTTTTGCTGTGTGTGTGTGTGTGTGTGTGTGTATGTGTGTGTGTGTAGTGAGGGATTGAACTCAGGCCCTTGTGCTTGCCAGGCAAGCACTTACTCTACTGAGCTGCCTCCCCACCCCCTAGGGCCAGTTTTTTATCATCTATATCTCACACCATATTTTCTAAGCAACACTTTTGGAGCATATGAGGTTATCATTTTCTTTTCCTTTCCTTTCTCTCTCTCTCTCTCTCTCTCTCTCTCTCTCTCTCTCTCTCTCTTTCTTTCTATCTTTTTGAGACACTGTGCAGTTCAGGCTGGCCTTGAGCTCACTTTTGTAGCCCAGGCTGGTCTTGAACTCACACTGATCCTCCTGCCTCATACTCCCTAATGCTGGGATTACATGTGTGCAACACCATGGCTGGATACTTAGTATACTTAATTAGCAAAGGAATTTTTTCTGATCTCTTATTTGTTTCTAGAAGAAGTATATAAGAGTACTATTAAAAGATAGGCTAAGGGGCCGGGGAGATAGCTCAGGGGCACAAGTGCCTGCCTGGCAAGTGCAAGGTCCTGAGTTCGATCCCCAGTTCCGGAAAAAAAAAAAAAAAAAAAAAGATAAAAGATAGGCTAAAAAAAAAAGGCTGCTACCAAATGTGTTTGCATTGACTTGAGAATAGTGGTTATAAGGAAGCCAGTATTGATTTAGATGTCATTTGACTTTATAATAATTTATTGGTCATTATAATAGCATTAAAGTTTTATTTGCTTGCTAACTTTATACTTATTTCAAAAGTAGTGTTGAATGAGTAATAATTTCTGTCAATGTATTTGAATCTATTTGTCAGGAGATCTTTTGAGTAGGGTGAGTTGAGGAGTAAGCTCTATGAATATTGTGGTGGTGAGGAGCCTTCTAGGAAGCAAGAAGTCACATGTTTTAAAAGCACATGAAAGCCTAGTGGCACATATTAAACATGTAACTAAAGCCAGTGTGCCACAAATATGAATGAGGATGAAGAGAAGATGACAAGGAAATGGCGGTACTGTGGTAGCAGCAGGACCTAGTCTTGAGGCCTTGGTAAGCCACTGTTCGGATTTCAATTTTCACTTTGACTGGGTCAGAAACTTTGGAAGCCTTTTGAGTAGATTTTGAGATTTGGAGTATTGTGGACTGACTTTGTTTTCAAAAAGATCATTCTGGTTGTTTGTATGACAAATAGACTCTTGGGAAAGCAGTACAAAAGTAGGGAGATAAGTGAGGAAAATAGGAGGATGAAAAGAATATAGAATGTGGTATGATTAGAGTATAAAAATGTCACAGTGAAACCTCTATTGCTTTTGTATGGGAGGGCACCTATTGGAACATGATACCCAATATCCACAGTTGCTGGAACATGGTACCAGACTCCCACAGTTTAAAGAAGGAAGGTGTGATGTGGCTCTCAGTTTCAGGGTATTCAATCCATGGTTGGCTGACTGCAAGGGAGGAACATCATGGTCAGAGGGTGTGGCAGAGCAAAGCTGCTCACTTGATGGTGATCGGGAGCAGAGCTCAGGAGAAGAGCACAGCACAGGCAAGGTGACCCACTTCCATCTGGACCCAGCTCCTCCCAGTACTTTCAGCTGTGATATCAGTTGAATTGTCTACATCTTGATGAGCATATCATCCCCATGTCGTATACATCTTTTCAGGAGCCTCTTAATCCCTCACATGAATGATGAAGTTGAATGTCATAATGCTGAACTTAGAGCTGGCCAGATAGCTCAGTGGAGTAAAGTGCCTACTTAGGTAAAGCACATCACTGAGACAGCGATTGAGACTGGGCGTGGTGGAACGCACCTGTAATCCCAGCGCTTGGGAGGCTATAAACAGGAAGATCACTCCAAGCCATGTAGTGAGACCTTGTCCTAAATACATTAAAAACAACAACAACAACAACTGAGCCCTGAGATTGTAAATATTCAGGAGGTTTGAGACAAAGACTAGATCCTGGCAGTGGAGTCTGAGCAAGAGCCTGGTGACAAGAAAGAAAAAGCACTGGGTGGTATTACCATCCTGATGGCTCAGTACAAAGGTTTGAAGAAAAGGCTACAACTTTAGAATTTGGTGGACTGAGGCTTGAGCTTTGATTGAAGTGATATGAAAGGTGCTTTCTACAAAAGGATTCTCTCTGCAGAGTGGTAACAGGATTATCTGATAACGTACTTTTAGTGTGTGCAAATAGAACCCATCCCTCTTGTTTGGAGACAGAGTTTCACTGTCTAGTTCAGCCTAGTTTTAAACTCATTTTATAGCACCTCCCAAGTGCTGGGTTACTTGGTGATGTGTACCACCACTCCTGACTGAACAGTACGTCTGAAATGTGTTCTTACTACTTGGTTAAGTCTTTCACGTGAATGCGTTTTGATTCCAGTTTGTCTTTATTTCATTTACTTTATAGCTATGATACTTGGGTGCATAGTAATGATGTTGATGCTGAAATTGAAGATCCACCAATTCCAGAAAAGCCTTGGAAGGTAAATTCATCCCATGTCCTCCCCCACCTCTACCTTATTCTTAAATTGTGTTAGTTCTCTTAGTCCTCCCGAGTCCTGGCAAAGGCCACAAAGAGCTTGTCAAACTCTTAGGTGAAACTCCTGCAGGGATGTTTCAAATAGTTCCAAAGAAACACACTGTTAATTGGGATAGTTGAGAGAAAAGCACAGGTGAACATAAACATATGCATTATTTACCTGAATTTCTGTTGTGTTTAAATTTTTAGTTTTTGAGCCAAGGTCTCACAAGTCCAGGCTTACCTTGAATTTGATCTCCTGCCTTAGCCCAACGGCTGGGATTTTAAGCATGCTCCACCACTCCCTGCTTCCCTGAATTTTTTTTTTTTTTTTTAATGTGTTTGGTACAGGGACTCACTACACAGCTTGGACTCATATTGATCCTCCCGTTTTCAGCCTCCCCAGCACTGGGATTATAGGCATGTAACACCACTCCCAGACTCATTTGCCTGGATCAGTGCACATGCCCAGCATCCATACCAGTACCAGGCATTGAAATTTTAATAATTTTTGATCTATATACTCAACCCAGAGGGGTTGAGGAGATGGCTCAGTAGAATAAGCACTTGCCTGGCAAGCATGAGGGCCTGAGTTCAATCTCCAAGTGGTGGGATTACAGGCATGTGCTGCCACGCCCAGCTTTCTTTTTTTAAATCTTGTTCAACATAATTCTGTTAAGACTTTTTGCAAAAAGCTTTAGACTTCATTTGTGGAAATTGCAATTAACAAAAATTAGTCTTTTGTAAAAAGTAGTTTTGCTTGAGATAGAATCTCACTAGGTAGTTTAATCTAATCTCAAAGGAATTTGAGGAATCCTAGCCTCACCCTTCTGAGTGCTAGGGTTACACGTGTGCACTTCTTCTGGCAAAGGTAGTTTTATTTGGATTAATTTGTTTATTGCATTCCTGCCTGCTTTTGGTGATACTAGGGAATGAACCTCGAGCCTTCACACTGAGCTATGTTCTCAGCTTTTATTTTCATTTTTTAAAAACCCAGGCTAGCCTATAGCAATCATACATCCCTCAGCTCTGTGGTATGTGTGTATGTGTTTGTATCTTTTTGAGACAGGGTCTCACTATGCAGTTCAGGCTGGCCTTGAGCTCACTTTTGTAGCCCATGCTGGTCTTACCAGTCCTCCTGTCTCAGCTTCCCAAGTACTGGGATTACAAGCATATGCCACCACACCTGGCCTATTCTGTGATTTGTAAACTTTGCTGATGATACAAGAAAAGAAAACATAAAGTTGCCTTTTATACTATATATATATATATAGAGAGAGAGAGAGAGAGTATAATATACTATATATTTTGTACTATATATATATATAGTATCATATACTATGTATATATATTTTATACTATATATAGTATAATATACTACATATATGTATTTTATACTGTATATACCCTTGTTTTAGTTACTATTCTGTCGTTGCGGGGACAAATACCTGCCACACAAGCTTAGGGAAGGAAAGGTTTATTTAGCTCACAGTTTCTGGAGGTTTCAAGACGCTACCCCTGCTTTATAGGGACTGGAGGAAGGGCTGGGGCGCTGCGGTGTCCAGGATGATCTGCTCCACGCCTCACGTGAAACCACCACCTGGTGGGGGCTTTCTATCAGTTTGATGGTTCACGCCTCCCTTGGCCATGCCCATCAGGCCCCGTCCCTCGAGCCCTGCACTTGACAGCCCCGTGATTTACTTGAGGCTTTGAGGGGACAACTAGATACAAACCACAACCTTCTTCATTACAGCCTTAATAAGTTGCTAAATGTATAACTTCTGTTACATTGTAAACACTATTGCTGTATTTCTTGAAATCTGAGTAATAGAATTAATATCTACCATTATCTATTTTAAAAATAAATGGATATGTTTTTCAAAAAGTCAAATGTTATTTATTTTCTTTTTTTTGAACCTGTATTTTAAAAAAATTATTTTTGCACCTGTATTTCTGTTATAGTAGAATATTGTCATAATACCTCAAAATCCTAACCTTTCAAATGTGCGAAAAATGAGAGCTAACCATGTGCCACTTGTTGGGAAGTGTATTTATTTATTTTTTAAAATTTTATTTATTTGCTGGGTGTAGTGGCGCATGCCCGTAATCCTAACACTTGGGAGGCTGAGGCAGGAGGATCAGTGAGTCGAGGCCAGCCTGGATTACAAAAGCAAGTTTATGGCCAGCCTGAACTGCATAGTGAGACCCTGTCTCAAAAAGACAAAATAAAATAAAAATTTATTTATCTATTTATTTATTGGGTATAGGGTCTCACTATGTAGTTCAGACCCATAGTAATCCTCCTGTCTCAGCCTTGGCAGCACTGAAATTATCAGCGTGTACCACCATGCCCTGTTTCAGGGCCAGCACAGCATGCCTATGGTCCTAGGCATGCGGAATCGGGGATTAACCTCAAGTCCTTGGCGTTTGCCAGGCAAGTGCTTAGACCACCAACCTATCTTCCTAGCCCTTGTTGGGAAATTTAAACTGGAGTTACTTATTTCAGGTTCTGCTACCTTACAAAATAATATCTATATATTGCTTTCCTAATGGAAGCATGATTGCTATGGCAAAAATTGCTTTTTTTTTGAGACAGGGTCTTGTGTAGTAAGGTTGGCCTTGACCTCATAGTGATCCTCCTGCCTTAGCTTCCTGAGTGCTAGGATCTATTGCACATCTGGCATAAATCGCAGACAATAAATAAAAGTATGCAGTAAAAAGGATCGAGTAATAGCTAGAGCATTCCGTTAACTCTGAGTACTCCTTATGTTTAGCTTAGTCTGTGTCCTTTCAGTGGCTATTTTAAATGGTCTGATGATCTTTTTTTTTTTTTTTTTTTTGTCCTTTTGAGGCAGAGTCGTACTATGCAGTTCAGGCTGGCCTTGAACTCAGTTTTGTAGCCCAGGCTGGTCTGGAACTCACACTGATCTTCCTGCCTCAGCCTCCCAAGTGCTGGTATTACAGGCATGCGTCACCACGCCCAGCCTGATGATCTTTTCTTCACAGTAAATTTGTCACAAGCATGTATAGGTGTATATATCCTAGTTTTATTGGACATTTCTTAAAAGCTTTATCACTGACATTTTTTAATTTTGTTTTATTATTATTATTACTACTATTATTAATGTATTTGGTTGTTGTAGGGCCTCAGGACACAGCTGACTCATGGTGATCCTTCTGCTTTCAGTCTCCCCAGGGCTGGGATTGCATGTGTGTGCCACCACGCCCAGACTCAGTCTCTGGCTCAGCTGTGCCTTGGGGATGCTGCTGCTGTGTCATGTGGTGCCCAGAATCAAACCGCAGTCTGCGCTTGCCCAAACTTGCCCAAGCAGATGCTTTAGTCTGCTGAGCTATCTTGCTGGCCCTTATTTTGTTTTTAATTCGCTAATAATAAGAGTGATCTTTATTTCAATATGTTGCAGTATACTATTTTGAATGTATTGTTTTGTTATATGTTCAGAATGAAATCCCTGGGAAGGGTCTACAGGATGCTCAGGGTCTCAGTATTAGATAGGACTCACAGTGATCTGCCTGTTTACAGCCTCCCAAGAGCTGGGATTACAGGCTTGTACCTCCATGCCCAGTCTCAGTTGCATCTCGGTGGGTGCCTGGGGCCGGGGCAGCATGCAAGCCCTTATGCTTTATCTGCTGAGCTATTGTGCCAGCTGAAATCCCTGGGTTAGACATACAAACATGTACTTTTTTTACTTTGTTTTAACATTCACCTTTTTTTTTTAAAAAAAAATGCTGTATTGTTTTCCAAATAACTATAAAAAATTATTTTGTTGTGGCTCTATTTTCTGCTTCTAGATCCTAGCCAATCTGTAACAGATGAATATAGGATCTTATTAAAAACTTAACTTGTATTCCGCATATTCCTAATCATTTTTTTCAGGAGTTGTCCGACATTAGGAGTTTTGATAATTCTGTGTGCTAACCATTGTTTCTTATATGTGTTAGAAATATTTTCCTAGTAGCTAATCTTTGTGTTTTTGTCTTGAAGTCATCAAGGTATTGGAAGTTATTTTCTAAAACATCGTTAGTTTTGCCTTTCATATATATAGTCTTTAACTCATCTGCAATTATAATAATAGTACAGTGATTTTTTTTATATTGAAGATTGCATGTAGGATCTTGTGCATGCTGGGCAGGCAATCTGCCAGTGAGTCATATGATCTTTGAAATTAATATTTCCATAATTATATGTAAAAAATGGTGTTTTCCATGGGATACTATATCAACTATGTCATGATAAATGTTGAAGTTCTTTTCTTGGTTGTTTTTATGAAAAAATAATAGAGTTTGGACAGAACTTGGTGCAAATCTAAGTTTCATTCCTAGTTAGGCATGTAAGCAATTACTAAATCTCTGCCGTAGTGGGAAAACTAGAGATTGATACCTCCATTGCTTCACCTTTCTCAGCAGATTCAAAGTAGATCATGTGCATAAAACATTTAACATAGTGCCCTGGCACAATTAGCAGCCGCTTGCTTGTATTTTTTTCCCCAAAGTCTTGCTGTGTGGTTCAGGCTGGCCTTGAGTTCACTATGTAGCCCATGCTGGCCTTGAATGTATAGTGATCCTCCTGTTTCAGCCTCCCAAGTACTGGGATACAGCTGTGTACCATATACTACTTACTAGTAATATATATGTGAGATGTAACTTAGCCTTTTTTTTCTTTCATTTCCCTTAGTGATTAAGAAACTCAACACCACAGCCAAAACAGTCATTGGCCTAAGCATCTCAAGTAGCTGGAATTATAGGGATGCACAGCCACTGTTTATGGCTCTCCATTTTATTCTCTTTCTGAAACATTAATTCACACAAGAGAAGCAGTAAGGGAGGAATGGGAAGAAGCCAGTGCCCGAGTCTCCCTCCCCCGAACCCCATGTGTAGTTGCAAGGAGCAAGTGACAGGTGTCCGTCAGTGTACTGTTGATCATTGTTAGAGTATTGCTGTGGCTGGGGACGTAGCTTAGTGGCACAGCATCTGCCTAGCAAGCATAAGGTTGTGAGTGTGAGTTCTAGTACCCATTTCAAAAAAAAATGGAGTGATTCAACAGAAAGCCTTTGTTCTTAGAGCAGTGACTGTTTTGGCTGTGCTGTTGAGTTTCTTAATCATTAAAAGAAGTGAAATAAAAATTAGAATAGACAGTGGTGTGTGATGACGCACACTTGTAATACCAACACTCAAAAGGTGGAGGCAGGAGGTTCACTGTGGGTTGCAGGCCAGCCTGAACTACATAGTGTGACCCTGTCTTCCCCTCACCCTTAAAAGAAAAAAGAGAAGGCTAAGTTGCCTTTCACATATATATTACTAGTAAGTAATGTATTCATAACCTGTTTTTGTAACTAAGATTTTGAAAACCCTGGAGTGATTTTGTTATTTATGCAAATACTCAATGCTTTGATGTGGCTTTAGGTTCATGTGAAATGGATTTTAGATACTGACATTTTCAATGAATGGATGAATGAAGAAGATTATGAAGTGGATGAGAACCGGAAGCCAGTGAGTTTTCGTCAGCGAATTTCAACGAAGAATGAAGAGGTATTTCATTTGATGGTATTTCCCACCCACTACATGTCTTCCTATGAAATCATCACTGATAAGCTCACATACACACTGGTTTTTGTCAGCCATTGGATACATGGATAAGTTCACGAGTGGCCATAAACTAACAACCATGTCTCAAGGTGGTAGCCGCCTACCCACAATACATGTGGAAGTTTTAAGGGTTATTAGGATTTAAAGTAGCTTGTGAAATGTGACAGCACCACAGCTGATTGATTGGTTGATTGTCTTTTTGAGATAGGATCTCGCTATGTATCAGGCTGGCCTTCAGTTGACTTGTAGCCCAGGCTGCTCTCAAACTTGCAATGATTGTCTTGCCTCGGCCTTCACAAAGAGCAGTGCCCAGCTGATTTTATTTACTAGATCTGTATTTTCATTGTTTATTCTAAATATCTTCAGCATAATTCTCCTCAGTTTTCCTTGGAAAAATAATTTACTGTCTTTTAATAATTTTGTATTGACTTCTTGTGCATTAAGGAAATGTAGCATTAAAGGTCTCATGTTTAAAAGTTGAGTCCTTTTTGAGTGTTGGATACTTGACATTTAATCCTTTAAGAAGTCCTAGAGCTGGGCATGGTGGAACTTTTTTACTTTGCATGATGGATAGGCCTGTGTTCCCCGGGCCTTCGTGTACAGTGTGTATATATGTGGGGATGGTGGGGGTAGTGGGGGTGTGGTGCTGGGGCGGACCCCTGCACTTCATAGATGCTACTCCAGTGCTTGGGAGGCAGAGACAGGAGAATCACCATGAATTTTAGGTCACCCTGGACTACATAGTTCAAGGCCAGCCTCAGCTACATAATGAAAGACCCTGTCTCAAAGAAAATTAAAAAAATACCTAAGTAGTTAAATATTTGTCAGTGTTTTGTCACACATCAAATAGCACACTATAACTTAGGTGTATTGTTTATTTTTAACCAGGAATTGAAGTCAGGACTTCATACTTGCTCGGCAGGCACTCTGTCTCTGAGCTAGATCCCTAGCCCCTTAAGTGTGTCATTTCATGAATCTTGTTGATAACTGGGTTTGAGACAGCCTAGCAGAGACCTTATGAATTTTCCTTGGGGATACTTACATTTTCGTTTTATATTTTAGTTTTTAAAAATCTTCTTGAGATAATCTCTGCTATGTAATTCAAGCTTGCCTTGAGTTCACATTGTAGCTCAGGCTGGTCTCAAACTCACAATGATCCTCCTGCCCTAGCCTGCTAATTATAGCCTGTTAGAATTATAGGGTGTGTCACCATGCCCAGCTGTTTTATTTTTCCGAAATATTCTTGAGGCAAGTTATTTTTGTCTATTAATGTGGAAAATACAGATTCATAGTCACTATTGGTAACTGGTACACATACAAAACATTTTACTTTTTACTTTGCATGATGGATAGGCCTGTGTTCCCCGGGCCTTCGTGTACAGTATGTATATATGTGGGGATGGTGGGGGTGTGGTGCTGGGGTGGACCCCTGCACTTCATGGAGGCTATTCCAGTGCTGTATTACTGGCTCATAGCCAGAGGTGTTTTTCTTTTGGTACATTTCCACGGGATCATTCAGCTGTGTTTTAATTCCTTGAATGTTTCCCTGTCTGGAAGAGCCAGATAAGAAAACTAACAACTGTACACTGTGCAAGGTCTGGACATCCTTAGTGATAGCATATGTTGTCCCTGTGGATCCTGCTGAGAGTTTGTTGAAAATGTGTCACCTGGCTGAGGCATATATGTCTCTTCTTGCCTAGTAATCTTGTGTGCTTAGTTTTGTGCCTTTCATTTGCTCTTACCAAGTAGGTTTGTGGAACATGAGGCAGTAGAAAAGTTGACCGATACTTATTTCTATTTACTTCTTTCCAGCCAGTCAGAAGTCCAGAGAGAAGAGATCGAAAAGCATCAGCTAATGCTCGAAAGAGGAAGCATTCACCTTCTCCTCCCCCGCCCACACCTGCAGAATCACGGAAGAAAAGTGGCAAAAAGGGGTAAGAACTGTAGCATGACTCAGAAGGAAGCAAAGCCTCCCAAGGACTTTGAGACTTTAGCATTTACTTGAGAAGTTTGCTGGCTTAATAAGTCAAACCTTGACTTGCTGAGGTGTCTTTTGCTTTTATAACTTGTGCTTCTAGAGTGTTTTCTTCTCAGTATTTTATGTTGTATTTATCCAGTCTGGGTACCATGCACTAACCAACTGCACCACTGGAGCTCCTCTTTTCTTTTTTTTGGTGGATAATGGGAATCAAACCTAGGACCTTAAACTTGCTAGGCAGGCACTTGTGCCACTGAGTTATATCCATAGTCTTTTTTGTTATATTTATCCAAAGTTACCTTGAATATTATTTTTTGTATAGGTCAGTGTGTATTGAGAAATGCATAAGAAGTTTGAGAAATCATATTCACTGTAGTAAAAATGTCTCGTGTTCAGTTTGATCAGTCTGACTCATAGTAGAATTGGTAGCTCTTACATGTTCTGCGTACTGATGCCATAGTTTGTTCAGACCAGTGTGCTTATGCTTCATGAGCCTTGCTGGAGTGACAATTGTGGTTTCTCCTGAAAGCCTTGCAATAGGACTTAAATGCAACTTACTAAAATGTTGTACATGCCTGATCTGAAGTGAATAAATACCCCTTGTTATAATAGGTTATACTTAATAATTTATTATTGAATGTTAGACATTTGAAATTTTCAGATTTATCTTGCTCAGAAAATTTTTATTTATTTATTTTATTTTTTTAAAAAAAATTTATTTTGTTTTCTTGAACCTCACTTATTTGTCTGTGTTACGCTGGCTCAGCTTGCCCTGGGGGTGGGGCTGGCGCAGCATGTGGTGCCTAGGATTGAGCCGTGGTCCCTCCGGTGGCCTAAACCCTGTGACGCAGGCACTCCAGACTGCTGAGCCATCTGACCAGCCCTTGCTGAGAAAGTTTTTATATAATTTTCCAAGCGTTATGGTTTTATTTTAGCAAATGGGAGTTTGCGAAAGTTGGTTATTTTTCTTTTTACTATTTCATTTTATTTATTTATTTTTGTCTTTTTGAGACAGGATCTTGCTATGCAGCTCAGGCTCACCTTGAACTCACTTTTATAGCCCAGGCTGGTTTCAAACTCACACTGATCCTCCTGCCTCAGCCTCCCAAGTGCTGGGATTATAGACGTGTGCCACCACTCCTGGTGGTGATTTTTCCTTGAGCATGTATTGAGAAATTTTTTTTCAGGGGGAAGGGGGAGAATCTTGAGAATGTTCAGGGTCTTACTATTAGATTGGACTTGTAGTGATCTGCCTGTTTACAGCCTCCCAAGAGCTGGGATTACAGGTGTGTGCCACCATGCCCAGTCTCAAATGCCATCTCAGTGTGCCCTGGGGCAGGGCTGGCACTGGCAGGCCTGGGGATCAAATTCCCTGCCTCTTCCCCTGTGCCTACTTGCAGGCGCTTTAGTCCACTAAGCTGTTTGACTGGCCCTGAAAAATTTATTTTTATATAACAGTAAATTTTTATTTCTAACTGGCTGGACTATAAAGATCTGCTTAGCACCCTGTATCCAGTTAGCTTCATTGTACAGAGTTTTCTCTTTAGAAGATTGTCCTCTCTTTTTTGTTGAATGTGTTTTGAATCATGTTATTCCCTGAAGGGTAAAGTCATTGAAACATTCTTTTTATTTATATTTTTTTCAACTTTTGTGGCATGGGGAGGGTGTGTACCTCAGAGCTGTATGTGTGATATGTGAGCATTGTACCAGAGAGCTATTTCCCAGCCCCCAGAAACATGCTTAATCATGCATGCAAACCTTTAGGGGAATATAGAAAAACAAAAGAAATGCTTAGATTCACAGTCATTATTAAAGAACCAGTCATAATTATAAATGAGTTTGTTAAACTACATGTATTCTGACACAAAACTCAAATCCTTAAAAATAGCCTTTTGTCTGTTAATGTGGGTAATCTTATTTCCTAAGTTTCTAATCTGAATCTGAATGTTCAAATTTCAGAACTCCCTGAGATCTTTGTGAGGAAAGCCTTCACAACTTAGGAAGCTGACCTGACACCAGCGTAGTTCATGGTTGTTGAACAGAGATGTCATATCCAGGAGACTCTCCAGGGTGGCCTTTATTTGTTACCCTGAGTATTAAGCCTCCTACATTAAATTTTCTCTTGTTAAGTTTTTCCTGAGGATGGGGTGAGCTCAGAGATAGGCATGTACTTAGGATGCTTGTGGTCCTGGATTAATTCTCAACACCAGAAATAAACATTTACTTACTTTCTTTGAGGTTATTAGGTTCCAGTACATGGGACATCTTAGAGACCTATCTCCTTGTCCCTTTCTATCATCCTTTCTTATTCTTTTTTTGGTGCTAGGAGTCGATCTCAGGACCTTCAGTTTGCCCAGCACATGATGTGCCACTGAGCTACATCCCCCTACCTTGTTCTCTCTGTACTTGCCTTACTGAAATGAGAGATACTATACAGTATTTAAGCTTACTTG
>PVKN010016622.1:0-17791 GCA_004027915.1 Capromys pilorides | reverse complement strand
TCCCTGGCCCCATTATAATAATACTTCTAATGGAAATAACTATTATTAACATCTTGGGATGTTTGCAGTCTCATGCTGCACAGAAACTCTGCTTCTGTCTTTGTGAAAAAAAAATACATATATATATATCACATATTCTAATTCTTAAGAATATGCCAGCACTGTACCACCACCACTGCCCCTTGTCACAGAACATTTTAAACTGCGTCACAGTAGGCCAATGTGTGGGTCATGCACTAGTTACACAAATCTCCTTCTTTTAAACATTAGAGTCATCTCCACCAAATGGAAAGTACAAACAATCATGGAAAGAGCTCCTTGGTCAGATGTACTGTATCTGTACCTACCTATCTTCTAGTGATAAATTGACCGAAGTTGAATTATGGACTTGCTGCATCAAATATGAGCATACTGCAATCAAAAGTATGCACATACTTTTCATTTTCCTCCAGCTTCCCCTAAATTGTTTTAATTGATCTATTCATTTCACTAAACTTGTCCTCCAACAATATCCAAGCAGTCACATCCTCAAATTGTAGCTAACAGTAATCACACTAATTGAAATGAAAATGTAGTAAGTTTAGCAAATGTATTTCAATAACCTAAAATAAAAACAACCAGGGGCCACCTAGATAGCTCAGCACATTAAAGCACCTACTTAAGCAGATGCAGGGACCAGGGTTTGATCCCAGGTGTGCAGTGCTGGCCCTGCTCCTGGGGTGCAAGGAGAAAGTGATTGAGACTGGGCATGGTAGGGTACACCTGTAATCCCAGCACTTGGGAGGCTGAAAACAGGAGGATCATTATGAGTCCAATATGTGTAGTGAGACTCTGTACTAAATACATTAAAAAAAAAAATCCAAAAACCCACAACCAACCAACTCAGAAACAATAGATACTTCTATTGTTCTATACTAAGAAAACAAAAACCAAAAAAACAAGCCAGATGTGGTGGCACATGCCTGTAATCCTAGCACTTGGGAGGTTGAGGCTGAGGCTGGAGGATCAGTGTGAGTTTGAGACCAGCCTGGGCTACAAAAGTGAACTCAAGGCCAGCCTGAACTGCATAGCGAGACCCTGTCTCAAAAAAACAAAATAAAACAAAAAAAAACAACTTTTTTTTTGGTGGTACCAGGGATGGAACTCAGGACCTTGTTCTTGCCAGGCAAGCACTTATTCCACTGAGCTATCTCCCCAGCTCTTTACTGTTTCATATTTCAAATAAGCTTTTATATACATTGCCTCTAATCCTTTTTTAAAAAAATGTATGTAGCACAGGGACTGTAGGGTCTTACCACATAGATCAGACTTGTAATGATCCTCCTGTTTTCAGCCTTCCAGGCACTAGGATTATAGGCATGCACCTCCATGCCCAGTCTCTTATTAACAACATAACTACTGATAAGTAATAGATAAAACAATACAATAGCTACTTGGTCCTCAAAATGCTTAAATTCACATGCATGTTAAATCTCTAAGGTTCCTTATTTCCAATTCCAGAAATAAGCTCATTCAACACTTCTAAAAAAACTTCATATCAAAACAGAGAATAATTTAAAACGTTTAGCCTAAGATCTTTGAAGTTTTAAAATCAGGAATGCCTTGAATTTGGTGGGAGAGTAAACATTAATTATTATCTATACGAACAGAAATCCCTTTGAAATAATGATGCATTACAATAGAGGAAAGAGCCAGAGTGACAAGTCAGCTTGCTTACTGATCTGTCCCTTTTCTTGAACTGTGAACTACAGTGGGGTATATGGTGTGGCTCAGGCAGAACATTGCCCAACATGCCTGAGGCCTTTGGTTCCTGCCCCAGCACTGTAAAACAAACCAACTGACCAACTACCAAGACCAATCAGACCAACCATACATACTCACATACACAAACATATGTGGTGGAAATTGTGAAGTTGGTAAGACTAAGTGGAGAAAAGTTTAAAGAAGGTAAGATTACTTACTATTGTACAAAATAAACTCAATGGTTAGCATACACAGCACCAAACATGCACTCAGACATGTAAGTATGTCTGAAGTATCAGCATTACCTAGACTAGCATCGAGCTGTCACACTGAGGCATTCAATTAAGGGGCAAGTCTTATGCACAGAGACTCAGGAGAGAGCAGCTAATAAACTTGTTAAAAACCAAACCAAACCTCAGAACTAGGGCCAGGTATTGGGGTGTGTTTGTCCCTCTAAACCCAGAGATGCAGGAGGCTGAGGCAGGAGGATCATAAGTTTGAGAACAGCCTGGGTAATTTAGTAAGACCCTTTCTCAAAAATGAAAGACTTAAAAAGGACTGAGAGTGTGGTTTAGGCCCTGAACTCAATTTCCAGTACTGAGGAAGAGGTGGGAGGAACTTCTTAGGAACATGACAAATCACTCTTTTGCCCCATGGAAAGGATATGGTAAAGGATTAGATGAAAGCACCTGGCTGTTTCCTTCATTCTAGGACTGGGGCAAAAATCCTGCTCTTGAGGCATCTGTCAGTATGGGCTGGAAAGGTAACAGCTTAGATGGCTAAATCTAAATTATACTTAATTAGCACTTAGAAAAAAGCAAAGAGCTGGTCTCTGCAATTTTCAGTATCTATTTCAGGAACCTGCTAATATATTTTCTCCTCATTCATACCCCACTCCCTCCCTTAAATAGAGTGACCATTGTGTACTGTGACTTCCAACATAGCATACAGCAGCCGAGGTCAGCGGTTAACCTGGCTTAGGTGGAGCTGGACTGGGCAGTCCACGGCCCTGCCCTCATGGTGTCTTTGCAGAAGTTCCCTCAGAAGCCTCTGCATACTGCCAAAGAAACAGGGCCAGAAAAACCTATGGGCCTTCCCCTGGGGGTTGGCCCCCAGCAGCAGCACAAGAATGCCTAGCACTCTGAGTAAACAATCTTGCAGGCCTAAAGTCAGGGGTTGGGGCCTGTCCTGGACAGAGGAGGTTCATAGTCCCAGAGGACCTTTCCCAGGAGTGATGTATCCTACCTGTCCTGCAGCTGCCTGGCAGCAATTCTGGCATCCACCTCCCACCGTTCTCACATTATTGCTCAGCCACTACCACATCACTCCCTTAGAATGCTACACATCTCCAATTGGTTGCTAGTCTATTCTCAACACCAGCAGGCAGGACACCCTGTTCCACAAAGTCACTTCTCTCACCCCTCCCCACTCCCAACACCCTAATCATTGACAGCACAAGCCCAGGCCTCCCAAAGGCCAGGAAGGTCCATGTGACCTGGTCCACTACTCCCTACTCCAGTCCCTCCACTTGGCTAGCGGCTGCTACACCCAGCCTCAGCTTCCTTGTCTCCCTTGGGACCTTTGTACTTGTTTCCTGACACTGGGGCCCTCTGCCCCCACACCTATGGCGCTCACTTCTCAGTCTCTGTGAGCATCAGCTTCTTAGCAAGGCCTGCTTTCGATGTGTACTAAGTCACAACCGCCATCCACACCATGCCCATTTCCCCCGTACCTTCCTTGCATTGTTTTCTCTTTAGCTGACACATGTCATAGTTCATTCTTGTTTGTTATCTCTGCCCTCCCTGGAAAGTACATGAGGACATGACTCTTTGTCCTGGTCCCTCCTATGATCTGGGGCCTGCCTCCTCTGTGTGGAGAGGAGGAAGAGGTCCTCACCTGTGGCATAATGACGGGCATGAGGGCACTGAGACTGTGACACTGGATATTATTCACATCAGCCAGATCTACCTTGTAGCAACACACATGCGTGCTCATCATTTAGCTTAATGGATGGACACTGGCCATTCTGTAATTGAAAAACAGTTCTGCTGTATAATAGGTCTGAAAAGTACTTTTATAAATATCTCCTTTTCCTATGTCAAAAGATAAAAGAAAAAAGCCAACGACAGGAAAGTTCAACCACAGTAGTGACACCTCAGTTTACTATTGTGGACAGATTAAAACTGCAAAGTGACTGACCTTTTACAGAGATGCTATTTCCCCACATTTGGGTTTTACTCCTTTTTAGAGCACGTAGGTCACTTTAACGATTAATAATACGCTATAGACCTTCCTTCAGCGGTATTACTGAACCTGGCTGTTTGCTGGTATTATACCTCCTAGCTATCACACATAGCCCGTTGCTTGCAGAAAACGAGTGGACCCTAGAAAGAGATCGATCCTGGGAGGGCAAGGATCTTCTATGAGTATCTAGCTTGCTTTTTCAGGGTTCACTGCATATCTCAGTCTGTTTGGGTTGCTAAAGCAAATCACCATAGATTGAGTGACTTACAAATTGGAAACTTATTTCTCAGTTCTAGAGGTAGAAAACCTAAGGTTAAAGTAGACTTGGTGAGTGCTAAACCCTGGTCACCTATGCTGCCTTCTGGATAGTTCTTTGTGTGATGAAAGTAGAGAACAACCTAGACCCCTCCCCCCAAAGTGCCATGTTTTTAACACCACCACCTTTGGGTTAAAATGTCAACATACAAATTAAGACTGGTACACATTCAGACCACTGCACCACATCGGGTAAAAGATGATAGTAATACTAGTGTTACTGACCATGTCATACCCTTAGGAGCAACTTTGCTCTGGATTATTATACTATGCTGGATCCTAGCACCCCTGGCAAGACAATGAGAGAGATGTGGAAATAAGCCCCCTTGCACAGTTTCAATTCAGCAGGATAACTCCAGGCCAGCAGTCTGGCCTCTGGGAAATCAAAGAAATAATTGTTTCTTGAGAAAACAGTGGGAAAGATTTCACCTTCTAATACCAAAAGATCGGAATTTGAAAGAAAATACAGGCTTACAGGAATCCTAGCTGGGCACTGGTAGTTCTACGGAACAGCTTTAGACCTAAAAGGTAAGCCCAGCCTTTATATCCAGCAGTGCTGGCTTCCTATTGCATCTGTCAATATCTGGCTTTTGGCCCATGACCAGAGTGCCTTCTCTTTCCTGTCCCCAGAACATGTCACCTATGGAATAGTCAGAAAGTGAGCAGGCTGCTGTCACACCAACTTACAGGAGGACTGGGGAGCCTCAGGACAGAGAAAGCCCAGGACAACTAGAAACGTTAATGGGTTCACAAGGGACAGGAGACTTTTTTTTTTTGGTAAGAGATAGGCTCACTGTATTTGCACGCTGGCCTTGAAAACCTGCAGGGAGGATCAAGGGATCCTCCTACTTCAGCTGCCTGAGTGGGTGAGACTATAGATAAGTACCACTACACCTGGCTACTCTAATAAACTTTGTATGTCACAGTGCAGAAGGTCTTATAATGGGTGTTGCTCCTGCAAGCTGTCCTGAAAGGCTACACCCCAGATCCTGAAGGTACTAGAAATCAGTACTACCCAGAACCACTTTTCGTCAAAAAAGCAAGAGTCTCCACGCTATTAATTCTATGAGAAAACCAATTTCAGTCTTCAAGAAAGGAAGACTTCTTCCTTATGGATCCTCATCTGCTTTTCCTCAAAATTATGACAAATCATTTAGATTGTGTAGATTTTAGCTTATTTTCTTTTTCTTCTAAAGTTACTAAGAGACTGGCAGACCCTTTAGACCCTGGTGCCTTGCTGACACTGGTGACTCTATGCTCCTGCTTGTGCAGAGCCCTTTCCATAATGGTACCTGATCACTGCACAGACAAATGCTTAGACAGTCACCAAATCTCAGTCTCTCTTGATGTCTAGAAAAACCTCAACCTCCAACTAATAATAAAGCTGGCAAACACAGTACAGTGATTGGGCTGTTCTGGTGGGCTTAAGGGTAAATACATAAAGTCAACAGAACTCAGCAACCTTTCAGATGTAATCACTTCACCCCACTAGTAAGAAGTTAAACTATGTTCTAGCTCTGGGATGAAACAAGTTTCAGAAGCGTAAATATTTATAAGCTTTGATGAAACAATAATGCCTTTTCTCAATAGGGTGATGCATTTATTTTAAAAAAGCAGATGAACATAGTACAGATTTCATAAGGCACAAGGTGTCCAGGGGAGCCTCTCTCCCATCGGGTCCTCCTCAAAAGAATGACAGCATTGTCTTTGGAGCAAAAGGCAACTGAGAGAAGCAAACTATGATATCCTTATACCTTTGGTAGGGGTGGTCCATGAAAGAAACGAGAAGGGAGATGAGGCAGCACCCAGCGCGAGGTGGCAGTGGGGAATGAAGAGGCAGGAAATGCTGCCCTGGTGTGGAGGTGTGGGGTCTGAGGCAACACCCCCATCTGCCTGTCTACAGACTAAGACAGCTAAACGGGAGCCATATGACTGACGGAAGCATCTTATTTCTGGTGTGCCTTGTGGGGGTTCCTAGGGTAAGTTTAGTAAAGTGTTGTCCCCAGTTGTTGGTAGGCAGCCTCTGTTCCCTTGATAGGACCAAAAGATAGAGGAAGAAGAGATTCACCACTCTCATCTACTGCCTGTGCTGGGGTACCTCGTGAATTTCTCCCCTAGTTTGGATCCCCATCACTGAGTCCCTGGGCTCTCAGGCCTCCAAATGACTTCACCACTAGTCTCCCTGGGTCTCCAGCTCACATAGATCCTGGGATGTCTTGGCCTCTGTGATCAGAAAGTCAATCCTCATACAAAATCTCCTTTCAGTTCTCCACACCTCCTCTGGAGAAGCCTGGCTGATACTGAGAACGTCTTGTCTGAGAGTTGAGTGGACTCCAGCCCAAGTCAGGGTGGGACTGAAGTGTGCCCCAAGGGCCAGTGCTTTCTAGTCCATGTTCCATAGGGTAGGTTCCTGAGCAGTATGAGCCAAAGTTTATCTTAATCCCAACAACCTGGAGTAGATAATTTTAACACATTGGAACAAGTACCTTTCTCAACCCCCTCCAATGTCTAAGTCACAAACCAAGACTTTTAGGGGACTTCTTTCTCACACATGAGGTGTTTATTTAAAAAGCCTTCTCCGGGAAGCCTTACCTGGCCATCCTGTTTAAAACTGCAGCTGCCATCACAAAACTCCTTATTTCCTTTTTCTGTTTTTTTTTTTTTCCCCTTCTTCATAGCACAGGATCTCAGAGAACCTCAGATCTGGAAGGAACTCAGCTTATACCTGATGCACTTGAAAAGAGCCCTGAATTACCTGCAAGCCTTACCCAACCCTATGTGGACTGCCCTCCACCCAGCTGCTGAAGTCTGAAGTGACCTTCAATTTGGCCTGCTTGACTGCACTCTTAAGCTTTCTGTGGCACACAGACCATCTTCTAGTGTGTAACAGCAAGCATACCATAGGAGGCACAGCCGACAAGGAACTCCTTTTATCCTGAGGCAGCCCCTTCCATCCAACTAGGTTTATCCCCAGACCAAATATGTGTCCACACTGGGTCAGCACCTAGGCCACAGTGAACAACAGATGTGGCCTGGACCCTTGTGAAGCCAGCCTATCCCAGCCTAGGCCTGTTCTTCAGGCAGCCAGTCTGAGAGAAGGAGCCCAGGAGCTGTAATCTAGCTCTCAGAGAATGCTAGGAAAGTGGCATTGGCATCAGGAGCTTTCCTAGTGGGAGGCACCTTGTGAGTAAGGGTCTTGAGCAGTGCATTTTGAAACTAAAAATACCCAAGTGGTGAGCAGAATCTCAAAGTGGTAGAGTGCACGGGTGTGTGTGGTGGCACACAGGCTCTATATGGGTTTTTCTGATTTTTTCCTTCACTTGTGTTTGAAAATAATATAAAATAATTTGGGATAGGAAAAATTTAATGCTAAAATGTCATTTTACATAAAAAAAACTTTCAAAAATTTGCCTCAACAGTCTCAGAAACTATGTGGGAGCTCAGCATTTTAGGTTATTTGTTCATTTAGGTATGAAAGACAAAGTCATACCCAGCTGTGTCCACAGTTGGTCAAGACAGTGAAACACGGAAAGAGTCCACTTGTGCAAGCTGTCACCATAGCACACCAGGTCTCAGGAGAGTCCAGGCTTTATGACATTATCTTTTATGTTGACCCACAGAAGCCTCAGTCTTCACTTTCCCTCTGAGGTTATATGAGACTGTCTTCTTCAGAGCTGAGCTTTGTTATGTAGCCTGTAATTCAGTTTGGATCTCAGGATGAAAACAGCAAACCTCAAAGATTTATAGGTGGGTCTATATTATACCATCACAAAAAGCAAAGAATAGAATTACAGTCTCCCCCACCCAATATTGCCCTCAGCCAAGAACTGGCAGGGAGGGAAGAAGGGAGGAAGGGAAAGGAGGCTGACTTGTGATCTGAGTCCAGCACAGAACAAACACTTGTGCCTGCTTATCTCCTAGGGCAAGCCCACCCTGTTACCTCGTGGTTTTGTTATTTTGAGACAGGATCTCACCAAGTATTCCACAATGGCCTTGAACTCACTATATAGCTCATGCTGGCCTTGGTGATCCTGCCTCGGCCATGTGAGTGTTAGGATATTCATGATCACACCTGGCATCTTTTTTCTCTTGCCCAAGAGTTTGGAGAGGTTTTTACAGAAGAGTATTTGTAAATAACTATGGTTAGGAGCATTAACTGTATATTCCAATTAACTGAAATGTCATTTCCACACCTGCAAGGAATCTTGTGCTTCTCAGTGAGATATTTGTATTATATAAAGCTATACTCTATCATCATCATTACACTTTAAACTTTATCAATAAGAATTTGTGGAATTTGTTTTCTGTCTCGTCACGAGATACCTACTTAGTGTCCTTGATATTTCTTCTTGGCCTACAAAGACTACAATTTTCATTATCTAGTCTTTGCAGAAAAAGAATGATGACTCCAGTGCTTTGGCTTCTTCCCTCAACGTGAGTCACCTCTACTAGAATCCTAAGCAGGCTGGCAGACCCAACTCTCCAGCTCAGGGCTTCTCAGACTTTGCAGCATCTCAGAACATCTGGCTGCAGGCTGCACCCCAGACCTCTTGAATCAGGGTGCCTGGGGCTGGAGCCCAAGCCAAACACTTCTGAGAGCCCTCAGGAGCTCTCTTTCCCAAACTGGCTGGGCTACTGGAAGAGAAACCGACCTCGTGTCTCAGTGCTCCAGGTCCACAGAATGCTTCTCTTTGGATCCTTTCTTAGGAGTCATCAGGTTTTCCACTTTCTGTACTTATAGGGTTTTGATATTGGGGCCTCCCTCAGAGACACTGTCCCTCCAGGGACAGGAAAGATTCCTCTGTGCAGAATTGTTCATGATCAGCCAGTGTGGACCCTACATTCAGAGCTGCCTCCTTCACCTGGCCTCTGTGCTGCAGAGGGGGATGGTGCTCTGCCCAACTCACTCCAAACCAGGGCTACCTCACAGCCCACTGCTAAATCTCCTGTCTGCCCTGCCCCGCCTCTATCTTTATGCCCAAGGCTCCTGTTTCCTCTGTCTCCTGCCCTATCCACGCTGGCTCCTCCCCAGGTGACCCATGTAGTGTCTCTCCTGTTTTGGGCAGGGCTCAGTGAGTGTAGACTCCTCTTCCGCTAGTCATCTTTTTGACTGCCTGCCTTACCATCTAGGAGTAGAATAACACTACTCTTCCCTTGCTGCAGCACATGCATTCACTAAGTCCCAATAATCTACCCACTGAATTTTGCACTAATCTAAAATAAGTAATGGGATTTCCCAAGTGAGTGAATAGTCACATTAATGAGACTCCTGGAGCAGCAGTGCTAGCTGCCACTGGCAAGGTAGGCCTGCCCACAGCTCCAAACCGCAGGCCCACATCTGAGCATATGTTCCAGAGAACCCTGGCCACAGGGTACTGGGGGCTGTGGATGAGGACACAGTGCTGCACTGTCACTGCAGAGAAAAGGACAAACAAACTGCATTACCAAGGGATTGGATCATAGCACAAAGTACAAGTTTGGAGGAGCAGAGCAAATCCACTATGTCTCCATGGACAGGCACAAAGGAGAGGCTGGGCAAATTCATTTTGGAGCAGAATATTCAAAATGATACAATGTGTATAAATTCTTAAGGGCAAACACACACACATATACACTTATTAGGGACACATATAGGTAACAGAAGTATAAAAACATGGGTTGAACAAACAGCAAATGCATGAAGGTGGCTGCTGTTGGAAAAGGACAGTGGCAGTAGTAAGAATAACAATGATGCTGTTATAAGGACCTTGCTGTGCCAGGCACAAGTTCATAGGCACCAACTCTATTGCAAAGGCAACTATGAGGGAGCAATACCCTTATCCCTGGTTCCCACGTAAGCATGAGAGGTCTGAGAGGTGATAGAAACTGAGGTGCCTTCTAGTGACTTACCATGGACACTGCTTCTACCTGGCTGACAACCAGCGGTGCACGTGGGCCACAGTGCCTGCCCAGGGATAGCCCTTCTTTTCCCCTTCCCCACCTTTTCACAGCCAACTGTTTCATTCATTCATTCATTCATTCATTCATTTATTTGGTTGGTTGGTCGAAGTGCTCCACTTTGTACAAACTGTTCCATTTATTGATTTATTGATTTATTTGGTACAGGGTCTTGCTATGCAGCTCAGACTCTTAGTGATCCTCCTATCTCAGCCTCCATAGCGCTGGGATTACAGGCATATGCTACCATGCCCAGTTTTGGTGCAATACCGGGGATTGAACCCAGGTCCTTGCGCTTGCCAGGCAGGTGCCTAGACCACTGAGCTACCTCCCTGGGCTGTAAGTGCTCCTTTTAAAGCACAAGTCAAATCTCTTTCTTTCTTTCTTTCTTTCTTTCTTTCTTTCTTTCTTTCTTTCTTTCTTTCTTTCTTTCACAGAACCAGGAATTGAACTCAGGCTCTGGTGCTTGCCAGGCAAGTGCTTATTCTGCTGAGCTCTCTCCCCGGCCCCTTCACTTAATTTCTTTACTTGTCCTCACTGAAGGCTTCTCATCATATGCCACTTTAATTAAAAATCCATACTCTGGCCCTTCCCCATGCCTCAGGTTAATTCTCTGTTCCTTATCTGTCACACTGGGCTCTCAGTCCTGCCCTATTTCTTACTACACATGGCAACACTGCTGATGTCTTTGCTCATGTATCATTGACTGGAAACCAGTCTTCCAAAGCAGCATGAACCACACCCCACTCCAAGCAATGCCCTCCCCAGCCTGATTTTTCCTGAGCTCACTTATCACCCAATATTAATATTTTAAAACTACTCTTTGTTTCTAGATTGCCCATCCCAAGAACATAGGTACAATGACAGCAAAGATCTTGTTTGGGCCACTGTTCTCTTCCCAGTGCACTCAGCACTGGTAGAATGATTTATAAGTGAAGCCACTCATCTGAGGTCACAGAGCTTGCAGAGTGAAGTAAAAATTCTAGCTTAAGCTGTCTGGTGCTAGGACCAGGAGTGGGAGGGAAAAGGGAAGAGGTATCTAGAATTAATGTAAAAAACTGTGAATTTGATATTAATTGTGGATAATGAATACTTGGGATGTTTATTATACTATCTCCTTGCCTTCCTTTTCTTGTTCCATCCCTCACCCTTCCTTCTCAGTAGTTTCATTTTTAAGTCTCTAAGTACACAAGTTATTATTTAAGATGTTCTACAACACCATCTATTTCACTTACCCTTAACAATTCAAATGGCACTAAAATTCAATGCAATAAATTAAAATTAATTCATGGAACACAGAATGACTGCAATGACTTAAAGGAAGTGTCAGGGTGTGGTAGGTTACAGGGAAGTCATTATTAAGACCATTATTCACAGCCAGGAGTGGTGGCCATGCCTATTAAACCAGTACTCTGGGAGGCTGAGGCAGTAGGATCACAAGTTTGAGACAAAGTATGGGCAACCTAGTAAGTGCATATTTTAAAATAAAAAAAGAGGCTAGGATATAACTCAGCATGAAGGCTCTGGATTCAATGCCTAGTGGTGGGAAGAAAAAAAACCATTATTTACATACAGAGCAATCCTGTCATTTAAAAATTGTTCATGTCACAGAGCAAGGCTTCTCCCTTAGGTACCACTAGCCTTAGGCCTGGGTGATTTTTGTTCTGGGGAACTGTCTTCTTTGTAGGATGGTTGGCAGCAGCTCTGTCCACTGGATGCTGGTACCATCCACCAACAGTGGTAACCAAAAATGTCTACACACATTGCCAAGTGTTCCCTGGATGCAAAAGAACCCCAACCGAGAACTACTGGCCAATTTGACTAGACAAATTGACTATAGTTTATAAAGAGAAAATACTCCTGAAATACTAGCACTGCAGAGGCAGGAGGAACATGACTTCTAGGCCAGCCTGGGCTACACAGTGGGATCCTAAAACCAACAAACAAAAACAAACAAACATCATTCAAAACAAAAACAAGAGGAATATATCAATCTTATCAATCTTGCTGTGCTCCACCCCACCCCTTCACTGGCGATCAAGCCCATGCTTGACAAGTGTTCTACCACTGGGCTACATGTCAGCCATTTTTATTTTGAACCACAGGTCTTGCCAGGTTGCCCAGGCTGGGCTTGAACTTGTGATTGCCTTGCCTCAGTCTCTAAAGCAGCTGGGATTTTAGGCATGTGTCATGAGTAGTACTTGTGGTTTTGTTTTCTTAGTGTCTATGTGTTCTCTCTGAATGTCTTAGTTACTTCTACTTGTTGCTGGGACAAATACCCGACACTCAAAATGAAAGAAGGAAAGGTTTATTTAGCTCACAGTTGCTGGAGGTTTCAGTCCATATTCGGCTGGCCCAAGGTTGAGTGGAACAGGGCAGAGAGCATCCAGTTCATGGCGGCAGAACAACCAGGGGAGCAGAGAGCAACAGCCCTTTAAAAAGTCTCTTTATGCTCAGTCACTCTGACATGGGCCCATTGTGCCCTAGGGTGGAACCAATCATACCCCAGGATGGGCCCTTGATCTTGCTCTAGGGAGGGGCCAATCATATCCTAGGCAGGCCCAGGTCATGCTCCAGGGAGGAACCAATTGTACCCCATCAGTACTAAAACACTTAATCCCAGTGGATCATGATTCATGTCTCAAACTCTAGAAGTCCCCGCCCCATGATTGCATGAGGCTTTGGGGGGACAACTAGACATAAACCATAACACTGAACATTATTATTTCTCCCCTCACCAACAGTGCCACATGTTGCCACAAGCTGCTGGGGTATGTGGAATTTGAAGATGAACTTTGTTTTCCAAGGAAAACAATTACTGAGGTGAATGGATTTTGCAGATTGCCCACTGGGTGACCTTAAGAGAGGGAAATTATCTAGGATTATCTCCTGGCCTGATATAATCACATGAATCCTTATAAAGTGGGAGGGAGAAATCAAAATTATAAATGTGGCAAGATTCCACCTACCACCTCTGAAGCTGAGATGCAGGGGCTATGTGTGCAAAAGCAGAAAGAGGGCCTGGCCCTGCTACCACCTGTATGGGCTGGGAGGACCAGTGTTCCCAGAGCCTTCACAAAGGCATACAGTTCAGCTGACAACTTCATTTCAGGCCTCTGAGACCTAGACAAAGGATGGACCCATACTGTGCCCACCCTTCTGACCCAAGAAGCTATGAGCTGATAAATCTGTGCCGTAAGTCTCTAAGTCTATGGTAATTGGTTAGAGCTGCAACAGCAAACTAAGATAGCTGTGGAGGTATATATGCAAAAAAGTGAGATGCACACCAACCAAAATAGCCTGGTCTTCATAATAAAATAGCAATACAGTGCTTACTTTGGTAGCACATATACTAAAATAAAATAGCCGTTCAAATGTTTACTGCCTAAGCAATGGATAAACAAAATGTGCAATACTGAAATGGAAAACCACTGGGCCATATAATAGAATGAAGACACCATTCTACAATGTAGAATAACTTTAAGAGAATCCACACTAAGGAATCAGTTACAAAAGACTACAAATGGTATAGTTCCACTTATACAAAATGTGCAGAAAAAGCAATCATCAGAGACAGGAAAGCACACTCTGTGGCCAGGGAGGGAATGCGGGGGGTGGGGGTGGGGGACGGGACGGACGGACTATCAGTGGTACAGTTTCTTTTTGGGATGATAAAAGTGCCTTAAAATCCACTGTAGTGATGGCCTTACACTAAAATTTACTGTAAATATACTAACATCTACTGAACTGCAAACTTGAAATGAATGAGAAGTACAGCATATGAATTATAGGTCTATAAACATCTCTTTGGCGGGAGGGAGTGCTGGGAATTGTACCGAGGGCCTTTTTATTTTGAGACAGGGTCTTGCTAAGTTGCCCAAGCTTGGCTTGAACTTTCAATCTCCTCCAATGATATATGGTGCAGAGCATGAAAATACCAATCTCCAAGAGGCACTGGTTTCCCCACCTGTTCTTACCAGTCTGTTACCACCTCTCAATTGGTCACAAGGCCTTATATACTACTACTACATTCTAACTAACAGACAAAAGTCCACTCAAATGCCCAAGGCAAAATTTCACTCTACTCAAATGCTAAGGTGCTAATCAATGGCTTTCTAATTAACATCCTGCTTATTCTACATTTAAGAATTTCCGTGACAACACTTAGATTACAGTTGTTCTATAAAGCCAGCTGAGAAATCCAATCACTCTAGCTTCGATTTCCTGAGATGACTCCCTCTTCTCTCCATAGTGGGGACATGGTGCCCTCGGTTGCTAGGGCTATCTTAGAGCCCTGTAGAGAGACTATGGGAATGAATGAACCAAACAGAATTCCTTTCGGTAGTAAACAGGGAGTGTGAGAAAATGGATGTTAGCTCCAGCTGATGGCTGAGGAATTATACCCATGTGTTGTAAGTTCCAGAGACTAATGAGTAGAGGATGGCTTTTATCTTCTGCTCAGGCAATGCCCAGACTGTATGAATGACACTATATAAGGAAACAGGGCCTGTAACTCCCATCTCATTGGGTGGCCCCAGGCAAGAAAATTCACCCTAGAACAATTTTCCCCACGGACAACAGAAATTCCTCCAGTTATTCTATTTATTCAACTCTGTTGTTTTATCCCCTTTACCTAAGCAAAGGAGTGATACATGACACCAGGTAAGCTATTTTCTTCCTTTGGCAAGTGGTTGGCAAAGGGTTAGCTGCCAGGAAATACAAGGGTATGTCATAGTCAAGCCAGAGAATCCTGATCTTCATGTTACTCTAGGTTTTTTTTTTTTTTTTTTTTTTTTTTGTACTGGGAATCAAACTGAGGACCTTGCACTTGCCAGGTAAGCAAGCACAGCACCTCTGAGCTGTATATCCCTCTGCCTCTTGCCCCCACACTGTTGCTAAAATATAGTAAAACTTTTGTTTATTATAAGATTGTCAATATTAAAATTTAATTTTCAAGTTCCCTCAGATATTTTTCTCTAGATATACTTTTTAAGGTTAATTAATTTATTTGATACAGGGTCTCACTATGCAGTTCAGACTTGTAGAGATCCTCCTGTCCCAGCCTCCCTAGCGCTGGGGTTACAGGCATGTGTCACCATGCCCAGTTTTGGGCTGGTTCTGGGTCCTGCATGGCATGGGGTGCTGGGGATGGAACTCAGGTCCTTGTGCTTGCTAGGCAGGCACTTAGACTGCTGAACTACCTCCCCAGCCCAAGATGTAGTTATTTATATGGCTAATGAATACTTGAACGCCTGCTACGTGCTAGCACTACACCAGGGCCAGCTATAAAGGGACTCAGACCATGGCCTGCACATGGGCCAGGACTGACATGCTCAATACACTGCCTAGAACTCTGCCATTTATATCACATAGGTGAAGAGATTCAGAGCAGCGCCATCTCGGACTATATCAGTGTGTATACCAACAGGGTTTGAGCTGGGCCTGGTGGTGCACGCCTGTAATCCCAGCACTTGGGAGGGTGAGGCAGGAGGATTGGTGTGAGTTTGAGACCAGCATGGGCTACAAAAGTGGGCACAAGGCCAGTCGCAAAAGACCAAACAAACAAACAAACAAACAAAAAACAAAACCAAAACAAACAAAAAACAAACAGGGTTTGAATTAACACCAACATTTTTTGAAAAAAATCTAACTAGAAATGTTGGAATGTTTTGGTTCCTTTGCATAACTTTACTGTGCTGGGGTGCAGGTCAGGTTACAGCACTTGACTAGCGTGCACTAAACTCTGAGTTCCAGTCCCATCACTGAAACACACACACACACACACACACACACATACACACACACACACACACACACACACACACACAGAGCTCTTTTCTTAAACCTGTCAATCCTGAAGCTACTACTGGAAGCTTTTCTTCCTTGTGATGTTTCCTTTGCAGGTTTTTCTATGTTTCACCTGCCAGGTTTCACGGGGCCCATTTCTCGAGAATTTAAAGGTCTACCTGTTGTGTCCACCATCTGTATGCTGTCCAGTAACCAAGACTGGGAATTTGGCACCCTTTTATCAATTCTCAAAACCTAATAAAGATCAAAGACAGGGACTTGCAAAGGAGTCGAACAAAATAAACTTTCTCAAGCCCCCAATCCTAACACAGTCTGCTAAAACCACTCCTTAGAACATGAACAGATAAGATGCTCCATGAATTTGTCATTGGAGTTGCTCTGTCCATCTGTGACCTCACATTGACTGGAATTCAATGTGGTTTGAGAGATTAGCAACAATAGGTCTTTCAGAAGCACACTGTTACCATCCACCAGTACAGCCTTGGGAGAGTAGATCTTATGCTCAGGAACTATTCATATATTATTTGTAACGAAAAAGTTGGGCCTGAGCCATGTGTGGCAAGCTGTGTTGGAGGGACCTTTTCCACATTTCAAGCTGCCTGGGCCTGGTGTGCACTCCTTCCCATTTCACACAATACACAAACAAGCCAAAGAGACCCATTTTTTAACTGCAGAAACAAGAGGGCAGTATACAAAAAAGGGACTTATCTAACTGAAAGACGGTAGGGAAAAGATGTGCAATGACACTCTAGCCTCTAGAAGCACATATCATGGGGTGTGTGTGTGTGTGTGTGTGTTGTCTCAAAAACCAGAACCAAGCAAAAAACAAAATCTAAAAATACAGTCCCAAAGAACTATACAACACAAAGAGCAAATCCTGTCTATATGATGAACTTCAGTTAATAATGTATCAATATTGGTTCATCAATTATAAAATATGTAGCACATAAATGCAAGATGTCACTGGTAGATCTTTAAAATGCTAGAAGGTGAAGAGAAGACACCGACAGAGAAGTTATGTGTGTGTTTTGGCAGTATTGGGGACTGAAACCAGGACCTTCACACCATGGTACCATAGCTTTTTTAAAAATTGAGTCAAGATCTCGCTAACTTTCTAAATTGTATAGGGTGGTCTTAAACTTGAGATCTTCCTGCTTCTGCCTCTCACAGTGCCGGGACTTGAGGCCCATATCACTACACCAGCTTCAAATTAAGAATTTTGAATAGTGTGTGTGGGAGCCCTGGGTGCAGGTGGTAAGAACAACACACACACAAGGGGAAATGAAGCCCATAATGGAGACGAGCATCGCTGGTCTTTCAGCCATCCTAATAATAACCCTCTGCAGATTTAGAGAAACAAAAGTTTTGGGAGAGACTAGGCAGGACTTAAAATCAGAACAATTCATTAAAAATAATACGTAGGAACAATCTGCTACAAGCAGGACAGAGGAGTTAAACACAACTCTGAACTTCAAAGGAACTGGTTTTCTAGCTGATGAGATAAACACAGTTACTGAACAAAATTTCTAAGGCATACTGAAAACATAATGGAGCACAAACTACATACTGGTATCTATGAAGTGCAATGTAAATGAGAAAAGAATATGCAGTAAATCAATAAAGAAGCATTTCTAAAATTTTAATTTCTAAAATAGTAATGTAATTCCTAGAAAATAAAAACCAAAATAAAAGTAACTCCTCTTTAGAGATACACACTGTTTTGTTTAATGTCATTATACTCTAT
>PVKN010016621.1:0-17796 GCA_004027915.1 Capromys pilorides | reverse complement strand
GACTAAAAGTGAAAGGATGGAAAACAATACTACATGCTCCAGCACCTCACAAAAAGCAGAGGTCATTTTAAGTGTTTGATATTTTTCTCTATATTTTGCATGCTAATACAATTGATTAAAAATAAAAATAAGGAACAAATGGAAAAATAAAAATAATATATGAATTATAAAGCAATACAGTAGACATAAAATTAATCCTACCAGTAGTAATGCTAAGTGAAATGAACACAGCATGCAAAATAAGATAACATTTGTCAGACTGAACATTAAATCTAAGGATGTGTTCTCTATAAGAAACACTTTTAATACAAAACATAGTCATGTTGAAAGTTGAAGAATTCACAAAAATGAAAAAGAACCAGTGTTTGTTTTCAGTGTTTGTTCTCTGATCACCACCCAAAGGAAACCTGGAATAGATGCATGTTTTAGTGTCAGACAAAGTAGATTTCAGGGAATAAGACATTGGGAATAACTAAGAAATATTTCAAGTGGTGAAAGACCAATTCAACAGAACAGACATAGGATATTTAGCCTAACAATAAGCTTGTATACATCTGATTTATAGCTTCAAATATATGAAGTGAAAAATAATAGGACTAAAAGCAAGAGACACCTGCTGTTATAACTGCAGAGGACAGCATATGCTCTGAGAAGGCTGTGGCAGCAGCATCAGTAGGCCTGGTTCTCAGAAATAGTAAATCCAGACAAGATTACAGGAGCACAATTCCCCTAACACACTTACAGGATATTTACGAAGCATGACATCCAACAACTGCATTCTTTTCATGACATATTTTCTAAAATAGAATTACATATGAAAAGCAAATTTTCACAAATTTCAAAGGATTGTAATAATGAAGTGCACTGGTGAATTTAATTGCAATTCAAAAAGATGATGAAAATTTTAAAGAACTGAAAATTAAGCAGGACAACTCAAAATAAACTATGGATTACAAAAGTATAGTACTAGAACTAGAAAATATTTTAAACCTGTGTGACAACAAATATCTATTAAAGCAAACTCATCATTTCCCAAAGAAAGGCAAACTAGACTTGTTTGACTTTCAATGTGTAAGCTAGCAAGAAAGAAATACTGAAAACTAATAATCTGATCTTCTACGTCACATACACAAGAAGAAAAAGAATAGTAAATCAAATACAAAGTAGACAGAAAGAAATAATTACAAATAAAAATAATTAAGTTGGTCTGTAACAAAGAAAATGAATAATGAGGGAAATCAACAAACTAAAAGTTGGTTTATAAAAACATAGATTATTAGGCTGGCCAAATAGCTCAGCAGATTAAAGCACCTGTTAGCAGGCGCAGGGGCTGGAAATTCAATCCCCAGGCCTGCTGTGCCAGCCCCACGCACTTGGCACACTGAAATGGCATGAAATGGCAATTAAGACTGGGCATGGTGACACATGCCCATAATCGCAGCTCTTGGTAGGCTGTAAACAGGCAAATCACTATAGAGTCCGATCTAGTAGTGAAACTCTGAAACCCTGAATACCCTGAAGACCCTTCCCTGCACCAAAAAAAAAAAAGATAGATTATCGAGTCTATACCAATACTGGTCAAAATGAATTGATTATCAATATCAGAAACTAAAGTGCATAATATCTTGAGACACCAAGATGATAAAAGAAAGACAGGTTATTGTGGAAAAATGTGTCAATACTTACACAAATTTTGATAAAATAAGCAATTTTTTAAAAAAAATTATTTTAAAGAGAAAAAACAACAACATCAAAAAACAAGAACAAAGACAAAATTAAAGCAACAAAAAGCAATAAAAATGGAACAGGGGACTGGCAAGATGACTCAGTGGTCTAAAGCGCCTGCTTAGGAAAGCTTAGGCAACTGCAGGGGCTGTGATTCAATCCACAGCACCACATGCTGTGCCAGCCCTGCTCCAAGGGCAGAATGAGCCAGCCATAATAAATAAATAAATAAATAAATAAATAAATAAATAAATAAATAAATGATACAGAATTTCAAAACAAGCATAGGAAATTAGCAATGGTTATTATATGACATACTGCTATCATCAAATTTGTTGCTCAAATTATCAGAGAAACGCATGCGAGACTGACCAAACAACTGAACATGATATACTTGCTATACAGTTCAGGCTGGCCTTGAGCTTATCTTGTAGCCCGGGTTGGTCTCATAGTGATCCTCCTGCCTCAGCTTCCCATGTGCTGGCAGTATAAACATGCAGCACCACACACAGAAAAGTAAGCAAGAAAAAAAATTTCAGGATTAAGAAGTAACACAATGTAAATAGCTTTGCACTGATTGTGTATATTAACTATGAAATAAAACATTTTTCCACAAAACTTGTGGCCCAGATTGCTTCATGGTGATAACTTCCAAACATGTGTGGAAAAAGATATTAAACTTGCACAAACTCCCTCAGAAGAAAAGAAAAAGTGGGAATGCATCCCAACTGATTTCATGCAATAAGCAAAATCCTGGTGTGAAAAATTAACAGAAACTCTGAAAGACTGGAAAATTATGCTCAACACTGGTTATAAACATCAGCAGTGGAATTCTCTCAAGATATTCCTAAATAGCAATATCGAGCAATGTATAAAAGGGTAACGCAAGTTGACACAGTGGGATTTATTCCAGGATTGCAAATTTGGGATAATACTGAAATTCAACCTATTTTAATGTATACATTAATATATGTGGGAAATTCTATGATCTTCCTGGTAAACATATAAGACAGTGGATAAAATATGTCCCATATTGATCACAGTTAGGCATTATAAAGGATTTAATTCTCTGCAGTTCATGTATAGACCAAGTACCAAATCAGTAAATACAAGTTAAATGGAACTCAATTTAAAATTAGCCAAAAACTTTCTGCTAACCTCTATTCAGTGGCTAAGTACTTAATGCTTTTCCTCTAAAGATAGAGACTGAAGATAGATGTCCACTATCTCCACTTTTAATCAGCTTTACCCAAGAGCACTTAGCCAGTGCTATTTATTAAAAAAGTAAATAAAGATTATAGAGTTTAAAAAGGGATGAACGAAGCTGTATTCTTTCATTAATGGCATCCACATGGATGCAAGAATCACTTTATCTGCACTTAGAAGTAATAACTCAGTTTAGCAAAGATGTCAAGGACAAGAGCTACACGGAACAATTACATTTATGTGTCCTGGCAATAACATACAGAAAGGGAAAAGGAAATCTGAATTTCTGACTATGATTTATAATTGCATAGGATAATGTAGAACACTTAGGGATGAATACATGGAAAAGTATACAGTATTAAAATATTAAATATCTAACAATCAGTCTAGGTCAAGAGGTGTAAGCACTTCCCACAGAATAACACAAAACAGTGCAGGTAAATTAAAGAATACCTGCACCAACGGAGAAATATTCTACGTTGACAATGTTGGGCTTTATAAAGGTTTTAATTCTCTGTAGTTCATGTATAGAGCAAATACAATTCTACTCAAAGTTTGTTTGTTTGTTTGTTTGTTTATTATACCAGGGATCAAACTTGGGACCTTACGCTTGCCAGGCAGATGCTTATGCTGTTGAGCTATATCCCTGGCCTCAGTTTATTCTTTTTATGTCAGTATTATAGATACTGATAACGAAGTTTCAGAATTTTTATGAAAAACACCATGGACATAATGTAACCAAGGAGAAATTTCTTAAAGTTAGAGGGTTATTCAGTTTCAGCCTTAGAATGAAGCTGCAGTAATTAGGTCAGTGTGGATTTTGACACAAAGATAGATAAATAGAGCAATAAGTCACAAATGAGAATCAGGAAAGGGACCCACACAGACAGTCATTTGATTTACAGTGACACACAATTTCACCGGGAAACAAACAGTCTTTTCAATAAATTTTGCCCTTCCAAAACTCTATTATTTGTATGGAGAAAAATGAACTTTCCTCTCTACTTCACAGTCTATAAACAAAATGTAATTTGAGAAAATCACAGTCATAAGTCTGAAAGTTTAAAAGCAATTGAGTTTCACACTAAAACAAAGGGGTATTTCATGACTGTGTGTGTTTCAGGCAAAGATTCCTCAGCTGGGTGGTGAAGCACTAATCACAGACGGCAATCAAGGTCAATTATACTGTGTGAGATGGAGGACTGTTTGTCACAGGCTAAGGGCATGAAAAGTGCTTAGCTGAGCCAAGCCCTGGTGAAAGCAAGTGGCTTATATCACCATTTGTTTCCCTGGATCCCAGGCCCACCCCTGAGTCTAGCAGCCAGACTGCTCAAAATAGCTTCCTTTGCTCCCGAGTCCCTTTCTTCATTTGCTGGCCTTGTGTTCTGTCACACTGGCAAGATTTTTTTTCAATGTATTTGGTATAGGGTCTCACTATGCAGCTTGGACTCATAGTGATCCTCCTGTTTCAGCCTCCCCAGCGCTAGGATTATAGGTATATGCCACCATGCCTGGTCTTGGTCTTTGTGGCTGGCTCAGTATTTTGTGGGGAGGGACCGGCATGGCATGTGGGGCCAGGGATTGAACTCTGGTCTCTGTGCTTGTCTAAGCAGGTGGTTAGCCTGCTGAGCTGTCTTGCTGGCCCAATAATTTCTTGTACGAGCAGAGATTTTTCTTTTCTTGGAGCACTGGGATTGAATTCTGGGGCTTCACACTGAGCTATATTCTAAGCTCTTTTTATTGCTTATTTTAAAGCAAGGTCTTGCTAAGCCACTAAGTGGCTCAGGCTAGACTTGAACTTGTGCTCCTTCTACCTAAGCCTCCAAGAGTGCTAAGATCACAGGTGCGTGCTACTATGCTTCACTTCGAATGTTACCACATCTCCTGTAAAGACATGAATCTAGTTCTGCAGTCTATGTGCAGATTCTTTAGTTGGCAGATGTTCAAAAAGCAAGAATAGAAGATTCTACCCAACTGGCAAAGTACAGACACACACAAAATTCATGTGGTTAACAAGTTGCTTTCATTCAGATATCAGGCTTTGGAGCTGGACAGATTTGACTCCAAGCTTCCTGGATAAAATTTGCTTGTCAATTTCAGAAAATCAACAATACTCTCTGAATCTCATTTCTCTTGTCTGTAACAGGATGACTATATGAAAGTTATTCTTATGGTTAAAATAGCTATGCCATTCATGAAATACCAGTCCTCATGATGCTAATTAATATTTCACATACAGTGTGAAATTTATCAAATATGTTTCAATAGTTCTGAATATAAATTTTTACTTTAACAGTAAAACTAAAATTAGAAAACCAAAAACAAAGTTTTTCCAGTGAACACTGTTATACTGAAAGGGGAACTAGCATGCTTAGGATTTGAATGACGTGTCTCTCACCCATGGTAACATTTTTCTATCATGAAGGAAAGTTTTGAGTGAGTGCCCTTGGGGAGATGATGGTGTGCAAAAGAGAAGAATTACAAAATACTACACACTACTGTGATTGTTATGGATGACCACTGCTGCTGCTACTACTATTTCTGTAAACATATGAGGTCATGAATTATCATTGTAGCAGCGCAAGTAATCCAAATCATGTATAAAAATTGGTGAATCATCATTTTCAAACAAAATTTTGCCCATGGAATTTTGCATGACTCATTTTCTCTAAATTCTATTAGCTTTAGAAAAGGCAATTTGGAAGTAGACAAATCCCTTTTTCCCTTCTCCATTAGTATGATGGATTGTTGAAATGGGATTGCTTCATTGAAGCACTGAAGTGCCACTGCTTTTAATTAACTACATAGGGATTTGGGTTGATAGGAAAGGAAAGAAAGATCCTCAGCATCTCCATTTACATGGTTAATGAATGAAGTAATCTAAGAGATATGATACTTACGGGCTTACATTTTTCCTAGGTTTCTTATAGGACCACAGTCTCATATATATCACATTCCATTTTTGTGGTTCTGTTTTCAAGACACGGCACTGATACAAATATGGATAGAGAATGGTAATTCTCTGTACCAATTTTGGTACATAATTCCCCAGCACCAATTTTTCTTCCATTGCTTCCTTGGACTTTGCTATTAATTTCTCCAAATGTTTGAGCCTTAAAAGTTTCTAGGTGATGAGTCATTTTCCATTATTCCTGACTTCATTCTTGTATGTAGACCATAGCCTTGATGTACCAGCATCCTTTTTATTCACTAGGTTAGAGGCGTTGGATCTCCAGGCTGCTGGCTATAGGTCTTTCCTTATCCCAGGCTCCAGCATTCACAGAATCTCAGTCAGAATCCAGGCCTATATGTTTGCCTTTGGCTTCCTTTCCTAGGTTCTTCCTTGCATGGGAACTAGGCAAGACTTCTTGTCATTCTCTTTGCCTTTCTTATAATCAGGAGAGCATGGGCTCAACCCTTTCCAATTCTAAGATGGTTCAATCTTAGGAATTTGCCTCATCATTGAAATGAATCATTGGTTTAGATGCAGAACATATGGTTTGTCGCTGGACATGACTGATTTTTTTCTAGTCCATACACACTGATGAAGCATCTAGCTACCAAGGTCTGGCCAAGTGCTGGAAAAATACAGATGGTCACAAATGAGTTGCAAAGATAAGCATATGCAAGCAAGCATAACATGGTGCTTCCAATGGTGACATGGACAGACTAAGATAGATACTGGGGAGGGGTTGAGTGACTGCAGCAGGCTTCACAGAAAATTTCTTTTATCCACTCATCCATTGATAGGCACCTAGGAAGGTTCGTTATTCTGGCTATTGTGTATTGTGTCACAGTAAATGTGGGCATGCGTTTATTCCTATGATATTGTGACTTTAATTTCTCTAAGTATAGATCAAGTAGTAGTATAGCTGAGATTGTAAGAGCAGGTAATAGCGGGCAGGAATATGAGCAAAATATATTATACACATTGAAATGCACTAAAAATATGGAACTAGAGGGCAGGACAAGGGGAGTGATGGAAGCTGATTAAAGCATATTAGTCAAGTCTATAATCAATACATACTAATAAAAAAATATGAAAAAATATGTCCTACATTAATTTAAAAAAATAAAAGAACATACATATTGTGGGTGAGTGAGCACATGTTCCTCAGAATGTGTTCTTGCTTGAGTTGAAGAAAGGACATTGCAGATAGGTTCAGAGAAATGACTGTGAACAAAGCCAGAGAAACCTTGATAGCAGACTTTAGTTAACTGTGGCTATGGAGTGATCTTCTCACAGTTCCAGGTATATAAACAGCATGTTGTTACTCCTTTAGCTGCTATGGAGGCCAGCAAAACCTTGTATTCCATCAGGGTGGGAGCCAGGCTGAGCCTTATCTGGCACTTGGCCAGGGAAGGGAAGGGACCTCTCCTCAGCTCCAGGGATAATTGGCAGGATTTATTTCCTTGGAGGTCATGAGTTCTGAGGTCTTCATTTCTTTCTGGGTGTTGACTAGGGTCAGCATAGTAGGCACAATAACGCTGCTCCCATATTCCTGTGCCCCCAGAACTTTCCAGTGTGTTAGCTGCCATTAGCTAATGAGACTTTGCAGATGAGGTGGAGGTCAAGGATGTTGGGAGAAGAGGAGACTCTGCATTGTCCAGGTGGGCCCTGTGGCCTCTATGACACCCATAAGTGGAGAAGCCTTCCTGGCTGTAGTCAGGCTGAGAGAGTCAGGACAACACTAATCAGCACTGTGTTGGCTTTGAAGATGGTGCAAGGAAACCTGAGTAACGTGCCCAGCCTCCAGAACCTGGAAAAGGCAAGGAACAGATTTCCCTTGGAGCAGCTCCAGCGGATACAAGCGCTGCCCACAACTTGATCTTTGTCTGTGGCTCCTCGTAGGAACTCTTATCTCCAAAAATGAAAGACAGTGAATTTGTGTTGTCACTATATGCCTTGTGATAGTCCTAGGAAAATAACACAGTCAAACTGAGTTCCCTGCCTTTGTTCTCTCCCAAAGCAGATCATGGCCATGGCATGGAAGCTTGCTTCGTTAAAAACAGGGAGGAAAACAGCCTCTTGATCTCTGACACATAAATGATATAATATGCTCACATACATCCTACCACTTTTGAGAGACTCTACCAGTGAGAAGTTGTGAGGCCTTCACAGGCACAGGGGAAGCAGCTACACCAAGGGCCCCCCTAACCAGGAGGTGGGGCAAGAGGCAAGTCCACCTGGCCAAAGTACCTGGGTTTGCACTGGATTGTGTGGTTCCCACGCTCCTCCTTTTCTTGTACAGATTGGAAATGATTCCTACTTTTGATAACATCTTCCAGTCTTGGGATACTCTCTAGGGTGGAGGGATCAGAACCCTGGGATCATGGGCAGTGTAAATTATACTTGCAGAAGATGGGGCCTATCCAATGCAATCCTAATTAAAATCTCAGTGCAAGTTTTACAGACATCTATAAAAATAACTCTAAAGTTTAGGAAAGTCCCTAAAGAACTAAAGCATCTTCAGCAAGAACAAAGCAGGAGGCATCACATATTCTGATTCCAAAACTTATTACAGAGCTACAATAATCACAACAGTATAACACACCAGAAACCTATAGACTGATGGAGGAAAATAGCCCAGTCATAAGCCCATACTCATGGTGATGAAGTTGTGTGTAATTTAACTCTGGGGATGCATTCTGGGAAAGTGTCATTAAAAAGATGATATTGTGATGTGGGTCAGGAAACAGGGCAGAGTATACCCATAGAAACTAAGACAGTCACACCTTATGCAATATCCCATGGGTGTCCCTTAGTATGACTGGCAAGTGAGAGATCTCGTGGGGCTGCCCTTGCCCACCTAAAATGCATTACTTGGGGCTGAGGAGATAGCTCAGTGGTCTCAGCACCTTCCCGATAAGCACAAAGACCCCATTTCGATTCCCAGTACCACATGCCATGCCAGCCTCACCCCGGGCCTGCCAAACTGTCTACCAAAGCAGGGTATGGTGGTGCAAGCCTGCAATCCCAGTGCTGGGGAGGCTGAAACAGGAGGAGCACTATGAGTCTGAGCTGTGTAGGGAGATTCTGTGCCAAATACATAAATTAAACTAAGTAAATAAACAAACAAACAAATAGCATTGCCCCTCTTTAATGTCTCTCTCTGGCTCCCACCCATTCGGGCCCCACTCAAATGACACCTCCTCCATGGAATTCACTAGAAAAGGAAGTCCATCCATCTTCTGCAAGCCTGGTTGAAGTCAACAAATCATTATTTATAAAGGCATATTTGGTAATGATTAAAGACCAAACATATAGTATGGAGACGCATCTAAAAATCTGCCTTGATTTTCCCACCCAGGCCTTCAAAGATCAGAGCGCAGAGGTAAAGTCCTCCAGCAAGGTCCTCCTGCTAAGGCCATCTCTCCATTACCGCTCCCTCCTGAGTGTCTGCCTGTCACCATTGATAGGAAGCGTGCCCTCTTTGCAGGTCCCATCCCAGCTTGTCCCTGTGGGGAACTCTGTCTGACCTCTCCAACCCCAGCCAGTTGGACTTTCCTAGACTCAGAGAGCCCCTCAGCAATGACCAGTCTTTGAGAATGCAACAGCACCTGCCCTCTGGGGAGGGGGGGGAGTTGGGGGGTAGAGGCAGACACGTGAACAGGGAGTCTTAAAAGTATGCTGAAAGGAGATGCTGAGAGAGGCACTCCTTGGCAGAGAAAGGAGCCACTCAAGTCAGGGCTTTGTGCTGGTGTCCTTTGCAACAAAAATCTCATCTGAGACTCCTGATCAGTGGCTGGTGCTGACAGGGAGAAGACAGACCACACAGAGTCTGTGGGGAGCAAAACCCGCCCCTTCCCTCTGAACCCCACAGGATGTGGTCACTCCACGGCATCATGCTTGAGGCCCTGCGTTCCCCCTGATTGCCTGGAAGTTGCCCTGTGTTCCCCTTCCTCCCCATCAAACGGGTTGCTGTGGGCTAGCTCCAGGGTCATGTGATTCAGCTCCCAACTTAAGACAGAAGCAAAATATTTCAAACTGAAGGGATTTAGAGTAGCTGTGTGAGTGTGCTAGTGTGGCCATCAGGTGTTGCTAAAAGAACAGAAACGAGTCCTCCCACAGCCACGGGGGACAGAAGCCCAAATCAAGGCTTTGGCAGGGTTGCTTCCTTCTGAAGCTGTGCGGGACACCCTTTCCCAGCTCTTACTCCACCTCTGCCTTCATCTGCACATGGCCTTCCTTCTCCCTGCGCTGTCTCCAAAGTTTCCTTTTTCATAGTGAAGGAGCCTTTAGGGATTTAAGGTAGGCTAAGTCACTTTCAAGACCAGCAGTGAACAAACTGCAGGTTTGAACTCAGGATCTGAGTCTGCAGCCCAGGTGTGTGATTGAGGCAAGGAGCTAACAGGGCTTTGAAGTAGCTGCCCACCCGAAAGGAAATGAACAGGAAGTTGCACTTTTGGGTGGCCAGAGGGGGAGGGAAGGCAAATGGTTAAAGGAGGAGATGACACACTTGTGGAGATCAGGAAGCAGGAAGAACCCAAGAGAGACCCCATAACTAACACGTGTCTTCCATGGGGCTGCTCTGTCCGTGGACTAGCCGACCCTGCCGCCCTTCACTGAGATCTCTGCGTAGAGTTAACTTCTGCATCTTCTCTGGGGTTGCTCTGCCTATGGAGTAGCTATGTAGGTTTATTTCCTCAATGTTGGCCTTGAATGCCTGGGTTTCCGTTCTATATGTGGCTAAGGACAGCAGTCAGATTGGATTACGGGCCCATCCTACTGTGACCTATCCTCACCTTGACTGGTCCTCCATGCAAGGCCCTATGCCCAAAATGGCATTCCGTGGTGCTTGGCTCTGCACAAATCTGAAGAAACATAGTTCACACTGGACCAATAGGGAATGGATCACCTAGATGATGGAAGAGCTGACATGCCAGTCAGGAAAGGAGCACCATGGCAAGGATGCAGCCCTGAGGCAGAAAGGGAGGGCTGGGCTCTGTGTCCAAGCAGCCTACATCTCCAACTGCCCTCCCCCACAAGCGCTCGCAGGAGGAATCGCTGCCCTTGTACACAGGGAAGGCACTCTTTGCCCAAGATCTTAGGTTTGCATCAGAGCAGACTCCAGCTCTTAGCCAGCTGGCTGCAGGGCCGGGTGCTCTTTCTCCCACACTATACCCCTCTGTTGAGTTGCACGACTGTGTATGATTCACACTCGGAGCCCTCCTAGGACCTAATGTGGTGTCTCACATATATTAGACAACAATAAACATTCAGCAAAATATAGAGTGGTGACGAATGAGTCATTACCAAATGTGCATGGAAGAATAGCAGGAGGTTTGGAACTTAGGAAAGAGAGCATGGGCTCCCAGAGTGGTTCCTAGAAGTGGAATGTGGAAGTAGGACATGACCTCATGGGTGCGGTCTCCAAAGGCGAGTACTTTGGTTCCAGTCTTTGTGCCCCCTGCACTATGGAGATGGCTCAGAAAGTGCCTCTCTCATGCTCCCTTCCAGTGCCTGCCCCCCTAGCATCTACTAGATCAAGGTCCTTCAGAGCAGAAGCCATAAACTCAAAGAAATGAAGAATTCAGGCAGACAGTGACAATGTGGAAGGAGCCATGGTAGAAATACCAGCCCGAGAATGGGTAGGTGACAGGATGGCATCGCCCTTGGTGGACTTCAGCACACCTGACCTGCTAAGGGCCGGGTGGGGGCCCTCCTTGGCTGCCCTCCACACTGCTATGAAGTGTAGGAAAGGGTCAGTGTCCAGGGCGGCAGACACGCTGCTTTGCAGGAGAGGTTAGGCATGTGCATTTAAATATGTAAATTGTAAGGTACTTAAATGAAGCTAATTGATCCATATGTTTTAAATGTCATTTATATAATAATGATGAGATTAATGATCCTCTTAACAGCCACACTGGACCTGCAGGTTACTGGTGCTGGCTTTGTCCTCAAAGATATTGGGACTTGGGACCATCTAAATACTCCACCTTTGAAATAGGCCTAGCTGATGTTCTGTTTATTTAGTTTTCTTTTCTTTTAAAAAAAAATTAATGAGAAAGAAATAGAAATGAGACAGTTTCACAACAAGCTAGTAGGACAGTTACAATAATTAATACATCGCATATTGTTGTCTTTGTAGTAGGTGTTTAATAAAAAACCTACCAACAAATAAAAGTCCAGGTCCTGATGGGTTTGCAGCTGAATTCTACAAGAAATTTACAGAAGATATAATCCCAGCACTCCTCAGACTCTTCAACGAAATTGAAAAGAAAACAATCCTTCCAAACTCATTCCTGGAGACAAATATTCTACTGATACCCAAACCAGAGAAAGATGCAACTAAAAAGATGCAACTTGAAAACTATTTAGCTTTTAAGAGAGAAAGGGAGTGACAGACAGACAGACAGACAGACAGAGGCAGGTAGAAACAGAGGCAGACAAAGACGGAGAGACAGAGACAGAGACAGAGACAGAGGCTGCCCTGAGCTAACAAGCCATTACTCCCTAAAGTTCCAGTTAGTCTTCAGAGGGCTGCTTACTTGATCCTTGGATTGGTCTCCCAAGGAGCATCTAGCTGGCTGTTTACAGATCATCCACATATTCTAACTCAACCCCAACCGAGCCTCCCAGGATGCAGTGGGAAGCTGGCCTGGGTCAGGGATCAGAAAGAACATCTTAGAACCCAGTGAAGCACGTGGAAAGGGAGGGAGCAGAGGGGGCAGGCAGGGCAGAGCCTCAGCCAGCAGCCTCCCTGTCTCCACAGCAGCCACAGATGTGCACCGTTCACCGGGGCTCTTCCACTAACTCACGCCAGCCCTGAGGGTTGGACCCTGGCCTTACAGGGAAGCAAGGCTCTGAGAAGCTAACGTTGGGCCCCGGAAGTGCAGCCTGGCAGGTTCTCCCGCACACACTCTGAGGTCTGTGCCCCATATCCTGGGGGCTGCTCTGGGTGTGGGCTAAGTGTGTGAAGGCCCTACTCCAGCCAGGCGAGGTCCTGCCACTGGGGCTGCTCCATGCCTCCCCAGGACTCTCACTTGCTGATTTGCTCCTGTTTTTATCGCAATATTTTTTTTTTATTTGCTTAATATTCAATTTGTTCTGAAGTTCTGGGTTTCTTAACGTGGGAATTTAAGCTATTAAATTTGCTACTTTTTACAATTTCCCCCTAATATTTGCCTTAAACCTGAACATTTGCTTTTAAGGATTGCTTCATTCACATCCCACGGTATTTTTTTGTCCATTTCCCCTAACATTTTTAGCCTTCTGTGTGATTTTTGTCCTTTTACTCACAGGCTACTTAGAGAAACACTGCTTAATTTATGCATATTAGGTATTGCAATGTTAATGTAGTGAATTTCTGCCTGAATTCCATTTTGTTCAGAGACTGCACGCTATGTTCAGTCCTTTGTCACCTTACGGACAATCTTTAAGGAGACTGACATGGCAGCACACAGTCCCAGGTTTCAGTGCTGCGGGGGTGGGGGGAGTGGCCCTGCCCCCCTGTCCTGCCCTGCAGAGGTCCAACCATAGCTACAGACAGTTTGGATGACACTGAGGCAGAGCCACTGCTGACACCTGGCAGCAGAGGCCAGCGCTGTAGTGCACACGGGCCTTACCGTCTGCACCTGAAAAGGGCCTTCCAGGGAAAACCTGGCTAGCCTCAGGTGGAAAACCCAGAAACAGCCTCCTAATATTTCTCTGTTCATTTCTAGTTACTTGTCTTACTCACTACACAGGCTGACATCGCAATTTCCAAACATTCTAAGGTTTCTCTTTGTTAGTGCTGTTTTCTTCTGTGCTCTATAAAGCAGTGCTCTCGACTGCATCCATGGATTGTGACGCATTCCTGATAAGCAGATGCTTCTGGATCATAGAATGTCTACCTGCATTCCTCTACTGCTTTCCAGCATTAGTGTACCTGCCACAGGCTTCTTAGGCTAGCTTTCGGCATGGTCCATCTCTCGCTCTTTCACTGTCAGGTTGCCGTGTCTCTAAGATTCAAGAGTGCTAACTGCTCACAGAAAGGAGGAAGTGTTGCTTTTTCATTCCACTTGAAAATCCTTACACTTATTTGGGCAGCATATAAGCCATTTACATTTAATGTAATTGCAAGTGAAAATTGACCACCCTGAATTTTTCTTCTCTTTATCATACATACACTATATTTTTATTTTTCATTAGCAAGTTTATAGGACATATGGTCACATTCTTTATGGGGAGCTGATATGTATATATGACATATCTTAGTTCATTTTCCATCTTGTTCTCCTCCTCTCCTTTTACACCTCAATCTCCCTTCAACTTTTGACCCCCTTCCCATCTAGAAAAGATTTATCTATATTCTATTATCTATCTTTTATTTTTACATTTATTCATCTTTTGTATTAAACTTCCATGTCTGATTTATTTCATTTAGCATTGTGGTTTTAAGTTACATCCATTTTACTACAAATGGCTCAAATCTAACCTTTTGTTGGTAAAGTAATACTTCACTGTGTAAAAATACCACATTTTCTTGTTCCATTCATCTGTTGATGGACATATGAACACATCCATGCTCTAGCTATTGTGACCGATGCTGCTGTAAGCATGAGTCTATGTGTATCATTGCAATGTGGTGGTGTTAACTCTCTTGAAGAGTTACCTAGGAGGAGAGCAGCTGGATCCAGTGGAATATCTATCATCTATCTATCTATCTATCTATCTATCTATCTATCTATCTATCTATACTCATTTTCTGTATTTGGTCCAGGGTCTCATTACACAGCACAGACTCATAGTGATCCTCTTGTTTCCAGGTATTTTGACATTTTTTATTCCTCTTTTCCACTTGTCCTGCCTTCTTTCATAAAAACCTATTTCATCTCCTAACTGGCATTATGAATTTGAAGTTGGCTTAATTTGGTCAGTATACTACAGAGAGTTCCTGCCTAACAGAAAAGCTTGACGCACTGTGAGGCACGGGTGCCTGAGCCGCTACTCCATGGAACATGTGTCCGCAACGTGGATGAATCATGATACATTAAGCAAAAGTACAACATATAAAGCAAAGCCAACTCCTCTTCTACTGGCTCCTAAAAAGATGTGAGACCAGTTCAAGATGAAGCAAAATAACAGCAAAACAAAACATGGGAGGCTGCCAGGGCTGAACAGGGAGCAAGGGAAGGGGAGAGGGACTTGTGTAAGGAAGCAAAATGTGAGCCCTGCTAGGATGAGCTGAGCATGCATAGGGGTAAATGCTGTTGTACGAAAATAAAGCGTCTTTATAAAGGAAACATGGGGGGCTGGGGTGATGGCTCTGTAGCACAAGTGCCTGCCTGACAAGTGCAAGATCATGAGTTCAAACCCTAGTCCTGCAAAAATAAATAAATAAAATAAAAAGGAAACATAGGCCCGGGAGATAGCTCACCGGTCTAAGTGCCTACCTGCCAAGAGCAAGAACTCGGGTTTGGTCCCAGGCACCGCATGTCATGCCGAGCTGTGCAGTGAGACCCTGTACCAAATAAATAAATAAATAAATCTTTGTCCTTGCTTACTTTTGCTTCAAGCTGAGGACCATCATTTTAGCATGTTGTAGGGAGCAAATCTTTGGGACATCATGTCTCTTAGTTTTTAACCAGCTGAAATCTCTCTGTTGCCTCCTTTTATAAGCAATATTTCTGATAAATTTTGCATATCTTGTCAACTTGGCGCTATTTGGCCTTCACCATTTTAAAAGCACCATCCTAGTTTCTTTGTTTTCCACTGAAAAATCCATCTTTAACTATTTCTTCCTGCATGGAATGTGGCTTTTTGTTGGTTTATCTGAGGGTTTTTTTCTTCTTTACTTTTTTGGCATCTTTTACTACCTTGTGACCTAGGTATGCTTTTTTATGGACTTACTTTATTTACAGTTACTTGATCTGGGGCAGTTGATGACTTTCTGTGATTCTAAAGATTCTCAGTCATTACATTATATCAAATACTCTTGCTCTAACTCTTATTTCTCCTCCTAGTATTCCAATTATAACTAAGTCTAGCCACTGGACATTTTCTGAGGGTCTGGTTTTGTGTTTCTTTTCTTTTTTTTTCTTTATGGCGGGCTCAGCCTGCCCTAGGGGTGGGGCTGGTGTAGCATGTGGTGCTGGGGATGGAACCATGGTCCCTGTGGTTGCCTAAGCTTTCCTAAGCAGGCATTTTAGACTGCTGAGCCATCTTGCTGGCCCCTTGTGTTTTTTTCTATCCAATCCTGAGCATGTTGCAGCTTATCACAGTAGCTTCAATTCACTTTTATTCAACCTCTCTGCTGTGGTGCTACTAATCTCTTCCAATAAACTTTTTATTTCTGATCTTGCATTTTTCATTTCTAGTACTTCCACCTGATGTTTATCTTTTAGTAGTTTTTATCTTTCTACAAGAATTTCCAAATGTTAACACATGATGCCATTATCACATTTTATAATCTCCATCTTATCATTTTACGAATCTAACATCTGGGAAATCACAAGTTCTCTCAATCACTTCCTCTCTTCCTCATGAGCCGCAGTTTCTTGCCTTTTTGCAGGTTTGCTAGTTGCTTAAGAAATCCCCATGCACATTGTACCTAGATGGGTGGCAGGTATGGGATCAATGATCCTGCCGGTGGCTCATCTTGCCAGGAGGCCCTCGACAGGGGGGCACACACTCCTCTGCCTGTAAACTAATCTGCATGCAAACCAGAAGCCTTGTGTTTTCATCCGGATTTAGTGCATAACTGTCTCCCATCACTTCCAAAGAGGTGGGAAGACATTTTCCTGGGATGTGAACACCAAACGAAAAACTGTAGAAATATTTTTATGCATGATACCCTAGCTGCTCAATTTTGACTAGGATATGCCCCTCTTACACCTTTTCTGTTTCTGTTTCTTTTTTTTTTTTTTTTCCTGTTTCTGTTTCTGTTTTTTCTTCTTTCTCTTTCATGTTCTTTTCCCTATCTCCTTCCCATTCTCTCTCCTCAAGTGCCAGCTTCGGAGGCTCTGGGATTGTTTTCTCCCATCAGGATTGCCCTTGAATTTCCATTTCCTCTAAGAGTTCTGTCTCTATCTGGCTCCACAGACCCCCACCCTCAGAACCTTGCAACTCCCACCCTCAGCAGTGGGGTGGACTGCTTCTGAGGGGGCTCTTTGGGCTCTGTCTTCTCTCTACTGGGCTCAGTGTACCACCCTCACCCTTCAGAGCGTCTGACAGTGTGTTCTGTGAAGACTTAGTGTCACTCCAAGGAATTTATCTCTACTTTCGCATCTGACCGTTGTCTGGCAGAGAAAGTACCAAGTTAGCAGGAGATGTGGCTGTGGCTGTTCTGAGAGATTGCTGCAATCCTTTGTACTGCTGTCCCCTCTGTTAGTGGTGTTATGTACACATAGACCTTATCACTGAGAGATCAGCTTAGTTCTCAGTGAAGCTTTATATGTATCCCTAAACTTGCTATCGCATGCTGCTTGTAACCAGTTCTTTAAAGATGCTTTACTTTACCAACTTGCTTCCTCCTTTGTCTCTCCCCTGCTGCCAGCCCTCTGAAGGTTGGGGACCTGTCTCCTTCCAGACTGCCCTAGTGCTGGGGGCCGCATAGCAGGTGTCCTGCAAGTGCCAGAGCCTTCTGCCTAGGGCTGGTGCAGGACAGTGGCACCCAGGATGCCAGAGCTCCAGCGAGGTGCATGTTGCTGAGTCATTCCCTCAAATTGGTTTAACAGCTTTGTTATCTTTGGGGTTGGAGGTTAGATTTAATGTCCTTTTTCTTGTTGAGCAAGAGAGGAAGAGAAACCATTAAAATAATGACTAAGTACATGTCCAGGAGGTGACATTCAAAAGTTACTGTCAGGAGTCTGGTCTCCAGCACTTCCGTGTCTTCCTTTGCACTGCCAGACTGAGTTTGCAGCTGCATGGTCTCCCAGAAC
>PVKN010016620.1:0-17789 GCA_004027915.1 Capromys pilorides | reverse complement strand
TATCACTGCAATTCAGACAAAGAACTTCTGCTCAGACTTTTCTTATATCTCTTTGTAATCCATTTCTTTTCAGGTTTCACCGCCATTCACAGGGAACTCATCTCCTTTTTATGACTAGGAGCCAACTTTCATCTTTAAGAATTTTTGGAGTGGAACCATATCCTCTGTATTCTTTATTGTCTGCCTTCTTTACACTATCATTTTGGGTCTTAGCCATCATGAGTGGGTCAATATTTTGTTACTTTTTATTTATATTATTACATCATAAGGCTGCCTTTCTGTATAGCACCATATAGCGGCACACACATATGGCTGCCTGCACATCCACATGTTTGTGAGGCATGTGTTAATTTAAATAACTCTAGTGGTACACTGGCTAGGTTGTATGGAAGGTGTATGTGTAGCTTTTTAGGAAACTGCTGCACAGTTTTCCAGAGCAGTTGTTCTGTTTTATATTCTCCCAGGCAGGATTTGAGAGTTCCAGTCGTTCCATGTCTCACTGAGGCTTGCTAGGGTCAGTCCTTAAGTGCCAGTCTTTCTACTGTGCATGTGGAGGCCAGGTAGTGTGACTTTAACTGGTGTTTTCTCAGCCAACAGTGAAGTCAAGCATTTTATGTGCTTTCCTGTCATCTATGTTTCTTTGTTGAAATGGGTGTTCAAACATTTCCCCTTTTATTTTTACTGAATTGTTTCATTACATCTTCATTATTAATTATTACTGTTATTATTATTTTTATTATTATTATTGGTCTTGGTTCTTCCCTCTGGAGTAGCTTCCTTTTCTTTTTTTATGTATTTAGTACAAGGTCTATAGGGTCTCACTACACAGATTGGACTCATAGTGATCCTTTTATTTCCAGCCTCCGAAGAGCTGGGATTACAGGTGCGTGTCACATGCCCAGTCTCGCTCTCTCACTGTGCCCCAGGGGTGAGGCTGGAACAGCACACCAGGGATTGAACCCCAGCCCCTGCGACTGCCTAAGCAGGTGCTTTAGTCTGCTGAGCTATCTGGTGAGCCCAGCTTCCTCTTCTTGAAGAACACATTCCATATGTTGGACTGTAGAATAATGATTTTTAAAAAAGAGAACAGATTTGGAAACGGACAAGTATGTTTGGACTTAAATTGTAGCTCTGCTACATGAAAAATTGTGTCGCCTTGGGAAACTCAGTAAATAACTCTGAGCCTCAGTTCATTTGTCTGGACCCTGTGAGTCCATTTCCTAGTGTAGCTATGAGACATAAGTGCGACACGCTTATTGGCTGAATGGCAGTACATCATAACAATCCTTAGTAAGTCAGTGTCCTAACAAGAAGCTACTTATGAGAATTTTGATTACAAGAATGGTTAGACTTCTCTCGATGCCAGAGAGTCACGTAAAATAATATCAGGAATTACCCTTCGGCTGTGATTTGCTTTTTTCTCTTCCTTTCTGTACATTCATATGCCGCTTGTGCAATGTTTGTTCTCCCTAAACACCACTGACACACTCCTCTGACACCACCTCGCAGTTCTACATGCCTCTCACCTAGAATTCAGAAATCCTCTGGGTCAGTGGCTTCTCTTCTTGGTCCTCTTGTTTGCACACTGTCCTCACCCTTTTCTAAGTTTCCCCTTGTTTATATCTTGCCCAGACAGACAAAACAGTGCAATGTTTTTATGGCAGTGGCAGAGAAATCCCAGCCTCCCTGTCTCTAGGGACTAAGGGTGCAGATGGCCATCAGCAGTTAATAAGACTGTTTTCCTCCCTTGTGCAAGGAGCATGGTGGGAGCTCCGTGGGTCTCTACCCTGACCTCGGAGAGTCTCACGGGGTTACGTTGCCCTTGTGATGCTCTTGGTGGAGGAAGTGTGGGGGCAGGAGCAGGACCAGAGTTATTGCTCTGGATTGCTGACAAGAAAAGAGCAGCTTCCAGACAGAGTTTAACCTGAAAAAGGCTGCCCCGCTGTGCAGGAATTATGTGCTCTAGGACAGGCTTCCTGTGCAGCAACATCAAATATTCCCACTGTCTGCAGAAGCGCAGATGTAATAGATTAACTGCTTGGTGGCCAGTCTGCCTGAGCTACAAAAGCTCCTGCCGCTGTGTGCTGCCCAGGACAGATGCCCATCACAGCAGTTTTACTCCTGATCCAGATCCCATTCCCAAGCAGGTATGGAGGCAATGTCTCTGTTCTCCTGCAGTGGATGTCACAGGCATTTTGTGGGTTCTACCATCCCCATCTTTTCAGGGCTGCTGTTCTTTTATGCTCTTCCCTCACAGCTACCCACCTAGGGAAGCCCTGTAGCTAGCCCCATGGAAGATGCCAAGAGTCTATGTATTATCACAGACTCCTTAAAAGGGGTGCTCTGTTCTCCCAGGGCTTTAGGACTTCATCCTTCCTGAAGAGCTTTAGGATTTTCTCTTCTGAGAGAGTATGACACTATCCTATAAAAGTCTTCTAGTCCTTTGCATGGAGAAATTTATGAAAAGCTCATGTAGAAGGAGAAGTTGCATTAAACCTAGGGTCCTGAGGGATGCCACAGAAAGACTGGCTTAGACTCAAATGCTAATAGCCTGCCGATGAGCATGGACAACATGATTACAGAGAGGCAAGGCCAAGTCTTCCACACTCCCTCAGGCTGGCAAGAGTACCCTTCCTGGAACACCTCCTTTGTACCTCCCATCCTCTCTGCACTTAACTTCCGGGAATTGTCCTCAGCTTTGGGCAAGTGCAGACAAATGATTAGATTGAGAAATCACCCTTCAGAACAGCCTCAGTGCCATCCCTCCAAAGAGAACACTGAGAAAACCAAGCAGAACACTGCACCAGTTATTTGATAGAATCATGTGTCCATATTTGGAAGAATACCAGATGAAACTTTAAGGCTTATCTGGAGAGTGCACAAGGAAAGGGCTTGTGGAGAGCCACCATTAGCCCCTCCATTCTACTTATGATTAGACCTGGGACTTAAGTACAAGGCCCCCAGAGTCCCACAGTCTGTGGAGTCTCACCATAGCCTTTCTAGTTTTCTGTGGACCACATTCCTTGTTCTTTCCATCCTACACAGCAGGTCCAGCTTGCTAGCCTTTCTGTGTGTAGATCCAGGGTTAAGCCAAGTGCAGGCCAGGCTTGTTTCCTCCATTCTCCAGTTTTCTCAGATGCATTCCCGAGAGAGCTACGTAGGGCAGGTGCAGCCTTCTGCCTTATCCTCTCTGCACTCCTGAGTGGTCTCCTGGGAGCTGTAGGCATTGGCAGAGGGCAAAACCCAGCTCCCATGGGGGGTAGGGACTAAGTTCCTCCCACCTGGCACTGCCACTCTAGTCCCTGTTTGGTCCTTGTTTGTGTTGTTCCCAGCGGTGCACGTGTGTTTGTTTTCTGGTTGGTCTGAGAGTCACTTGCTGAACAGAGAGAACCAATGTTTCCCCAGTACAGCTTAGGACCTCCACCCTTTACCTTAAGGCTTCATTTTCCAGAGTGTTCTCTTGCTCCTTTTTTGGCTGCTAAGGATGAAAAAAGGGGTGAGGCTCACTCTTAGCCTACAAATAACTCAGCAGGGTGAGGTAGGTCCTATCAGTCAGTGTTCAGTTTAAGAAATAAGAAGTCATTCCAGGTGTTTCAAGCAGATGGAATTTTAATAGGGGGACTATGAACTTATAAAAAATCATTCCAAGGACTGGAGGAGTAGGTTAGAGATACCAGGGATGACTTCTAGAGAAGTATTTCCTCTGCCTCATCATGAAGGCGGCCAGTTGGAAAGCCCAAAACCAAGTAATTACTGGGTTCTAGGTTCCAGAGCCCCTAACATACCGTGTATTTACAGTCTAAGAATCAGAAATCCACCGTTAGAAAGCTGCGATTGCTGCTGTTAAAATCAACTCCTGACAAGCATAAAGCTATTGGTTGGTTACAAATTTATGATGCAAAGAAACTTCCTGTCTCACCATGGTATTTGCCAGTAGAAACTATCTTAACATCTTTCTTCTTTGCTCTTCAGGTCCTGTACATAGATGGATCCTGGTGAAAGTGAATTTGTACCCAGAAACTTTTAGAAATGGGATTGTCTTGCAGAAAATGAAAGTGGACACTGTGAATAGCTTTCTATATCTGCTACAGATTCAAAAGTATATGCATGCACTCCTAAAGTGCTAGAAGCAACAGATAGCACAAGGTAGGGTGGGTCATGGGAAGGAAGAGAAGAGAACTGTTCTGCCTAGATATGAGAGACAGTGCAGAGGAGGCGCTCTTCAAGGTCTTAAAGAATACCCCCTGGAAGTCTGCCATAAGGGGAATGGGAAGGCATTCAGGGCAAGGGAAGGTTTGTTTTAAGGTCATGGAATATTAGAAGTATAGAGTGCCTAGAGTCAATTTGTGCATCCTTTGTGTGGGCAGAAGAGAGAAAGGAATACAAGGTTTCAGGGAGAAGTGGCGCTGGAATAAAGCAGAGCTCATGGCATTTCAGGCTCAACTTTCTCCTGTGCTATGGGGTGGTCTTCGGAAAAATTTAAGTGGGGGCGACAGGAGGGACAGGCTTGGATATGCTGTGATATGAGTATGAATTGAGTGTGTCCCCAGGAGGTCACATGCCAGAAACCCAGCCCTCCATGTGGCAGTGCTGAGTGGAGGAATCCATTAAGGGTAGGATCTGCTGCAGGTGATTAATGTATCAGGCCTGGCTATTGATAGGGTTACTGTGGTTCTTATGGGACCCTGGTTAATCATGTTATTGAAAGTGGGCCTGGTCCCTCAGTACCTCAAGATTTCCATCTTACTCTGTCCCTTTTCTGCTGTCATGCAGCCATCACCATGTGGTGATGTGGCCCAAAATCCTCACCAGAGCACTGAGAACAGTGCTCCAGAACAGGGAACTGAACAACACTCTTCTCTTCATAAAATGCTGAGCCTCAGATACTTTGTTGTAGTGATAGAAAGTGGAAAGGTGCAGAGCGGGCATTGTGGGTATTATCTGGAGATGTCCAGGAGAGGAGAAAATCAAAATAAGAAGCAGTTCAAAAGATGGCAGTGTAGCATGCGAGGTATAGATAGAACCTAAAGTGGGACTGTGGATATTGAGACCGGAAGGCTTATATTACATCAGGAGGTTGGCTCAGTAGGACTCCCCAAGGTAAAACAACTAGGAACAAGCTCTACGCATGCACCCTGTGCCTTGCTCAGTGTTACACACTTTGCACGTGTAAGTGCATGTGATGCTCTACAGCTAGAGAACAGGACTGTCAGCCTCACCCCAGAGCATGCTGAGCCAGTGAACAAGTCCAGATATGGTGGTACATGCCTGTAATCCCAGGTCTGGGGAGGCTGAAAACAGGAGGATCACTATGAATCTGAGCTGCATAGTGAGACCCTGTATCAAGTACATAAATGAAAAAAAAAAAAAAAAAAAAAAAAAAAAAAAAAAAAAAAAAAAGACGAAGAAGAAAGCTGCCTTAGACCAGTGCCTTTCAAAGGGTGCTCCCTCAGCAAGAAGAATCAGTAGCTCCTGGAACTTGTCCAGAATGCATGTTCCCAGGCCTCATCCCAGAAACAACGGAGACCAACGCTCCACTGGCTGGTGCCTGATCGAAACTTCAAAGCTGCAAGCATTGCCCTAGAGCAACAGTGAGTCTAATCTGTGTGGCCCTCTGCCCTGTGTCCTGGCCCAGTGGAGGCTTCACAGGAGAGGTGACAGAAAGGAGGCAGTGGGTTCTGAGAAGGCTGAGATCTTTGGAAGGAGACTCTGAGTTTATGAGCTCTGCCTTGAGCTGGTGCTTTGGACAAGGCATTACTTGAGGTATCCCACAAAACACAAAACGGGCTTTTGAGGGAGATGCTGAGCTCTAGACTTGCAGCTTTGAAGTTCTGACCTCCAGACCATGTGCCCAGCTCCCCTCCTAGCCCTAACTTTCTCCACAGGTGTTTTCTGCTGGTCAGCTCAGGGATCTTTAATCTGAGGTCCCTGATTCTAATGTCACTTAAGCTAGGCCCATTTGCTGGGTTCCTGAGTAGGTCAGTGTCCATCAGCACCCTAGCCAGTCCCAGCAAGGCACTCTTGGTACCTCTCCAGTTCACCCCACAGAATTTGGCTTCCTCCACACCTGTGATGGGTGCACACAGGTCTGGAGCTGGCCTGCAGGAGCTAGAGATGGGAATGGAGAGGCTTTCTGGGCCCTGTGCCTGCCCCATCACCCACACCACTGGGAGCCACAGTCTGGCCTCCTCTTTTCTGCAGAGTCACCAAGCTGGAAGGCACCTAGGGCAGGGAGACAGCCTATGTCTGCTGGTTGGCTTGGGAAGGTTCTGGGAATTCATTGTGATCTAAACTATTCCAATTACTCCTGTGACTCAGCCCCTGCAGTCAGCATCATCCTGGGTCCATGGGAGCAGGGGTTGCTGACTCAGAGCTGAAGAGGAGACCTTGTAAGCCCCCTAGTGTCCTGGCTGTTAGCCCTCCCCCCCTGCAACTTCTCCCAGAGGACAGAGAAAAGCTTCTCAGAGAGTTCAGTTTCATTTGAAACAAGTAGCCAGCCTCCTCCCACTGCAGCTTCTCACCCTACGCATCTGTCTGTCCCTGATGTGCTTGGGAGGAAAATAGTCACCAATGCTCGCTCACACAGTATGCATTCGTGCACACACCCAGGGCACACTTACCCATCTCCAGCTGAGTGCAATCGATTCAGAGACATGAAAGTGAGATGTGAATCTGTGACTCTGTTCAGCATGTGGTGAGGAAGAAATGCACAATGAGACACTTAGGAGGCCTGGGAAAAGGCTCTGAAGCAGAGCAACAGAGCTCAGAGAGTGCGTGGCGGTGGTGGCAGCAGCAGAAGCAGCAGCAGCAGCAGCAGCAACCGGGAGCCGGGAGCCTTCCTGCGTGCCTGGCAGCTCTTCAGCAAGCTGGAAAGTAAGCCAGAGAGCTGGCTGGTGAGAGAAGAGATACCCAGAACCCGTATGGCATAGAGAGGATTTTCTAGAAGGAGCAGGGAAGATTTGCAGAGGGCAAAAAGGAGGAGGGACTAAAGTCACAAGTGTTACAAGTTTGCCCACCAGGGAGTCCTTGGAAAATTCATCCATTACGCAGTATCCACTAAGCAGGATGGCTAGTGAACTCCCTTCTAGGGGGAGGAGAAAAGAAAGAATTCATAGGATGGAAATTAAAGCATGGAAGTGGGCGCAGGCATCCACCACCTTCCAAACCTTCAGGAGTGCAGCATTGGTTCTCAGTAACTCCTGAAAGCACACACCTTGGTGGGTGTGGGGCCTGTGGAGGGTCAGCAGGGTGGAGCAGGCCACTGATGGCAGCTACACTGAGATCAGAGCCTGTGTTCTTGTCCTTAGGAAACCAAGGGTGCATGTAGATGGGTAAGGGCAAGAGATGCCCACATCCCATTTTACAGGTGGGCAAACAGAGGCCTGGAAAAGTTCAGTAACTTCTCCCACATCATATAAGCAGTCCATAAACTGACAGGACTTAAGAGCTAGGTCTTTCTGAATTCACTATCTGAGTCCTTCCTGTCAGACTGCCTTGCTTCCGCCCATTTTGAGGCCAGATTGTATCTCTTTAGACCATTGTCTAGACATCTGTAATTCAGATTCTGATATCATTGCCATCCAGGATTAGGGTTTCAAATCATGGCAGCTGTAGAATCAGCATGGCTCGTCGTCATCACCTGGAAGATTTCCTTTTCTCTTTCATCCATCTGATACTTTTATGCTGAATATACCAATTTAATTTGTGGCAGACACAGAGCCAAAGACAAGAGACCCGGAGAAAGCCGGCTGTGGGATCCTTTCTCCTCCTTCAGCCCTGAGTAGAACAAGGAGAGAAAGACAAGGTAACTGTCATACAGCCATTGCTCATGATAATGTACAAGCAGTGTTGAGTGGTAGCTCACGATTCTAGATACCTTACATAATTTAGCTCACTTAATTCCTACTGACTGAAGGGGAAAGTAGAAAGATAAATGAAGACCCCTTGAAAGAAGCTTCATCTCAAGCTGGAAGCAGGAGGGACTTGGCAAAATCAAGAAGTGAGAAGGCCAGGCAGGTTGCTGCATGCCTATAATCAAAGCACTCAGGAGGCTGAGGCAGGAGAATTGAAAGTTTGAACCCACTCTGGGCAATTTAGAGGACTCAGTAAGAACCTCTCTCAAAATAAAAAAGGTTTGAGATATACCTGAGTGCAAAGGTCCTGGGTTTCTGTCCCCAGAAAGTAGGGCTGGGAAGTCAGGAATACAATCTAGTTCTGAACTGTCTAGCTAGCCAAGAGCCATGGAGCCCCTGCATGCTGAGATGTGGTTTGGGATACATTGGGTTAAGTGAAATGCATTATTAGAAAATTTTGCCTGTTTCTTTTCATGTTGTAGGTATGCCCCTCAGACAATTTCCATGTGTGACTGCTATGCACAGGTGCACAGGACTATTCTGAAAGGCTGGGATCTGAGCCTTGGCTGCATTTGGGAAACTAGAAACTGGTAAGGAGCGGATAGAAGGTGGGAAAAAGGGATTCCACTGGGGTCTATCAACTCTCTGGAAAGTGTGTTCTCTTCAGTGCCAGCTCCCACTATGAATAGGGCATGGCTAAGTACACACTCATGGCTAAGTATGTATAGCCCAGCCTGGCCTCACACTCACAGCAATCTTCCTGCCTCAACCTCCCTAATGCTGGAATTATAGTTGTGTGTTACCAAACCCAGTCCAGCTAAGGCCATGTTTGAGTCAGGTTTTAAAGACAAGAGAGGGTCAAGTCAACAGGGCATGAAAGTGAAGAAAACATCCAGGTAAAAGCCAAGCCCTTACAGTGGCTGACCAGGCTGGCTCTTCTCCTACAGGGCTCCTCCCACTTTCGTGTCATTACTTTCCCTGGTTTCTTTGCTCCTGACAGATAGCCTTCCTTCTCTGGACTTTTGTGCTGACAGTATAGTTTCCGCAGCCATCCCAGGGCAACTACCTTACCTTCCTGTTCAAATATCACTTTCACAATCAATTCAAACAAATCTACCCCGATTGTCTTATCTAGAATTTCAATTCTCACTGGCCCTCCTTTGCCTTACTTGTTTTTCCTCTCTCTCTCTTTTTTTTTAATCACTTTACCACACCCTCAGTAACATATTCTTACCATTACTTTCCCTATTAGAATACATGCTCTCTACAGACAGGGCCCTCAGCTTGATGGCCTGCAGCATCCCAGCTCATAGCAGGCCCTGGCAGAAAAGCTACTCGGTCCATGCTGCTTTGAACAGAGGAGGGCTTGCTGTGGCACTGGCAGTAGGCTCAGCTGAGAGATAAGCACCCTCTCTTGATCTCTGCTTCCCTGAGAAAGGATCCCTACATCTTCTCCTGCAGTGCAGACCTGAAGGACCTGGCCCCACCTGGCCTGCCGATTTCTGGATCCCCTACCCAGGGTTCCAGCAGTAGCCTCAGGTAGAGGCCCCATGGCTGTGCCAAAGACCATGTGTCCAGACCCAGTAGGAGGCTGAACAAGGTATTTATGGCATCGAGGAGGAAAAGAAGAAAGAAAAATGTGCTTTCTAGGTCAGGGGCTCCCAGGACAGCATGAGTTATCCTCATTTTGCTTTCCTTCACAAATCTTTTCCTCATAACCCATCTGCTTCCAACCGAAAGGACCTAGCACAGGGCAGGACCCAGAGTTCCTATACCCTGGTCCTTGCTCCAGTGTTTGCCGTTGTCCCTTCTTCCTCACTGCTGATTTCTAAAGGAGCCTTTCTTCTGGAAGGTCACATGGCTGGACTGAAAGTCCATTTTTGTCCAGCTGCTAGAAAGGTGCGCTTACACTGTCCATCTCCCAGCGGGGCCTGTAGTTGAAGCTGCTATCAGCTGTTCACACCTTGGGGTCAGCCAAGCTCCAAACTGGTATTTACTGACTTTCACTTTGGAGAAGCTGTTCATAAGGAAAAGGCCCACAACTCCTAGCTCTCTATCGAGCACCTAGAGACCTTAGCCTGGGCCAGGAGCCCAGGAGCACCATGGATAGGGATAATGTTAATGTGTATGAGAGTTAGCGTTTGCTAGTAGCCACATTTAAAAAGACACAGGTGAAATTAACTTTAGAGATGTATTTTATCTAACCTAATATATCCACCTACCATTGCAATATGTACTCAGTGTGCAATAAAACTGTCCATGAGAACTTTTACATTTATAATTTTTCTTTTCACGCCAAATCCTTAAATTTCATTGCTTATTTTGTGTTTCAGGCATATTTTACTTTCTTTTCTGTATTTAGGGAAGGGTCCACAGGATCTCACTATGTAGATCAGACTTGTAGTGATTCTCCTGTTTACAGCTTCCCAAGCAGTGGGATTACAGGCATGCACCACCATGCCAGTCCCAATTGCCATCTCAGCATGCCCCGGAGGCTGGGCTGGCACACCAGGGATTGAACCACTGCTGATGTACTCTGTCTTAGCAGGCGCTTTTGTCCACTGAGCTATCAGGCTGGCCCTCTAGCACATTTCAGTTGCATCCTAGGTACACCTCAGGTGCCTAATGGTTATATTGCTGGTGGCTCTTGTTGAGGACAGAGCAGTTTGAAACCATCAGAGAACAGCTGTGACAGGAAGAAATATCCAGTGTCCCTATGCATGAGTGATAATAAATGGTGTTCAACACTGAGCAATCAGTAAAACAGGAATGGTGCAAGATGACTATGTGTTACAGGTTGGCTCCTTTGCTCTCCCTGCAGGTTGAGTATGCTATGTAACAACTTTACACAGAGGAAAATGGAGGCCCAACAGCTTGTCCACCTGCCTACCACTGGTAAACTATGTGCCCAGGATTTGAGTCCTGTGGAACAGGCTCCCAAGTCAGCCCTATCCCCTATCAACATCAGGAGAAAACTGAAGAAAGAGGAGTTAAGCAGCTTTTGGCTCACAGATTTTGAACACTGGGAGTTCAGTGGTGCTATGTACTGCTAACTGAGTTTTATGATCTTTCTAGACCTCCCTTTAAGGTCAAGTGGAAGGTGCAGTCTTTCTTGCTAGCCCATCCACATAGACAAAGAGGTGTGAATAAAACTGAAATTAGTCACTGTCAGGTGTACCTGCTTTCATAGAGAAATTGGGCTAAGTCCAGTGTGCTTAGTTTGGGTGAGTTAGAGCAGTATGCACAGGGTCTCACAGAGCAGGCAAGGCCTGAGGTGGTGTTAGTTGGACACCCTAGCACTGTAGTTTCCACATTCTCTGCTTTGCATGCCAGCAGTAATTAGCACAGATTGATCAGGGCAATAGCCAGGAACTATTGGCTGTGACACTAGAAGTCCTTACAGAGGTTGTGTGGCTGGCTTTAGTGGGAGCTGTATGTGAACCTTAGACATAGTTTTGTTGTTTTTTTTTTTTTCAGTACCAGGAATTGAACTCAGGACCCTGGACGTAGGGTTTTCATTCTCTGAGCAGGATGCCACAGAATCTTCCCAGGGTCAGCTGCGGTGCTGTGGGGAGCAAGCACACACCCTGGTGAATCTTCTCAGTGGATATCCTTGTCTTCATACTGCTGGCACTTAGTACAGTGCTGTGTATACCAAAGTGCTCAGTTATTAAAAGGGGACAGACAGGGTCTGGTTGGGTCTCTGCTCCAACTGGTGGTGCAACTTTGGGCCAGTGACTTAACTTCTACATGGCTTTTTTCTATCATCCTCCTCCACAATAGTCTTAATATTTGATCCCTTCCTTCTTGAGGAATATTCAGGATGAATGACAAAGGGCATGCTGAATATCTTCACTGGTTATGTAATAGAAAATTGCCCCAACCCCCATTGTACTACAGTTTCCTAGTTGCCCAGGTAACAGTTCCAGTTGCAGTGTTGCTGGTCTGTATAATTCATAGCTGGTCACTATCCATGCGCATTACAAGAATCAGTGAGACAGCCAAGTACTCTACCTCTGTACTTCTCCTTCATAATCCTATATAAACCTACCTCCCTGAACCTTTGGACTCTGATATTTTGGGAATGATCCAAATCAGTGCCTACTGACATAAATAAATTTGCCTCCAAATCCTGAGAGTCATGTTAGTGCTTCTGTTGCTGTTGCAGTTATAGCAGGAAGGACTAATCTAAATATTATTCCCAACACACCGCTTGTCTCCCTCCTGGAATTATCAGAACTACTCATGGCCCAGCCCAGATCTCTACTTCAGTATTTGGTATTTTGCCTTTGCCTGGGATTTCTCCAGAGGCTTTCCCCTTTTCCCTTATCTTGAGGGCACCCACCTAGCACTGGGCTTTAGTCTCCTCCAAAGGCCCTCTCCACCCAGCCAGCCAGTGCTGGTCACTGCCTCCAAGTGGGCTCTGTGGTGGCCATGCAGATGTTACGATGCCCATCTCCTGTAGCACAGTTGTGTCTGTCCATCTGAGGGCATCAGGGCAGCCCAGACAGGACACACAGCAGCCAGGTAACCTCGCTTCAAGTCTTGGCTCTAAGACTTCCTGGTTGTGTTACTTTCAGACATTACTTACCCTGTTGGCCTCAGTTTCTGTATCTATTATGTGTGATAATAATGATTGCTCTTGAGAAGAAGAGACACACTGAACATCTGGTGTGTAGTAGGCATTCTGTAAATTTTGACTTTTATTAGTGCTTTCATCTTTCTTATCTAGCAGTAAGGTCTGGATCTTACAACCCTGGTGAAGATCAACAAAGTATTATTGAAAGAGTGACTCAGAGAATCCCACAGGCTGTGAATTCCTGGGATCCGCTCAGCCTCTGCTCCACCCTGCCCTATCCTGTGAGATTCCTACTTTTCTTCAGAAATGGGTCTCGCAGCTTCTGCTTTCCATTGGGTACCTACACTGCTTTCATAGCCAGGAATTTCCCCATCTCCTGCCTAGTTTCCTATTTGGCTTTCTGACTCAAGATTCTTCCTGTCCCACCCTGCCTGTACCCTGGCTTCAGCTCTGGTCTGCACCAGTGTCGCTTCCTCTACTCATTCTGTTTTTGATTGATCCAAATACCAAATTTTCTGCTGAATTATATCAGCGGCCTTCTGCCAGGGATTTTGAGCTCTTCCAGTCTTTAACTTTGTGCATGAATACTTATCTTTTTATTGCTTTCCTGGTCTTTACTGTGAGCTACCCCTTCATTATCTTTCCTATGTACCTGTCTATTCACCTATGCAATCCCCCCAACAAAGGCACCTCCATGTCCACTCCCATCCATTCAACTATCCATTCCATTGGCCTTTCTACCCATCTACTTAGCTATCAGCTACTCACCTACCTCCCGCACCTATCTACCTCTCCATGCATCCATCCATCCATCCATCCATCCTTCCATCTATCCATCATCTATTCATCTGTCCATTCATCTAGGCATTCAATTAATACACACTGTTTAACATTACTCTCCAGTCACTCTATGGAATATAGATTTGAAAAGAAGAAAAAGCTGGCCTCTAGCTATGTATAGTTTCTGATCTACCAAGGAAATTGACAAGACAAGAACTACAATTTGACAGAATGCAGTTTATGTCATAGAGATAAACTATGAAGGTTCGAAGTTAAAGTCCATGGTGAGCCTTAAAGTTATAAAAGTAACACCATGTGGCCAGGAGGGTGTGTGTCATGCCTTTTTAAGCACTGTACCTCTTTCAGGGAACAAGCTTCATGCTGTCATGGTGCTGGCAAAGGGGAGTCCCCAGAAAGTTCCAGAGGATGGGGGAGGAAAAGCCTAGCAAAGAGATATCCCTACTTTAGGGCCTTAAGGGAGAAACAACAGAGTAAGTGACAGACTCACAGTGAAGCTGGCACTACTCTTAGCTTTGCATTTGGAGTACAGGCGTGAACCAGACAAAGGTGAAAGAAACTAGTCTTTACTGAGCACAGAGGTAAACTATATTGTCTCGTTTAATGTTTACAATAATCTTTCAAAACAAATTTGTGAACTCTATTTTACAGAGGAAAACACGGAGATAGGTGAGACAAGGCCTCTATGCCCATAATCTCAGGGAGGGTGTTGGGATTTGAACCAGGTCTCAGGGCCCATGGTCTCTTGCTTCCTCCTAGGGACAGCTGTGGTCCAGTGTCATAGTGCCACACATGGCATGAGAAGGAGCCACCATTTGTCCCTGAGAGCCCTGCAAGACCACTATAAGCAAAGGACTCGCTCTTGTTCAATTTCCAACAAGAATGACCTTTTCTTGCAGATCCGATGGGAAATGTCAGGGAGCCGACTCCCCTAATTAGTATCACAGGGTTTCAAGGAACTTGACTGTCCGGAGGCAGACACTCAGCAGGTACTTATGGCTGGGTTCTGGTGCAAGGCATCCTCTGCCTGCTGCGAGCCCCACAGCCTGCTCCACTGTGGCTTCTGCCTGGGGAAGGTGGCAGCCTGCTGCATCCCAACAGAGAGAAAACAGCACTCCAGGCCAGCCCCTTGCTGGCTGTTGGGTCTGGCTGGCAGGACACATACTGTTCTCTGCCCAGAAGTCCTGAAGCCTCGGGAAAAGTTAGTCCAGATGGCCTCCAGCACCACCCAGTGCTCAGCCACCTTTCCTGACCAGAGCAAACTTGGGCTCAGGTGGTGAGACTGACCCAAGTGCCTATTTATCCCCTTCCACATAAGACTATGATGAACTTGGGGGAGAATAAAATGTTTTTCAACTAAAATGGCTTTCACTTTGACAGCAAGAACTATGAAATGCACTTGCTTCAGCTTCCAAAGGCTTTCCCTGCCTCCTCTCCTCCTCAAAGTGATCCCTGCACCCCTGCAAACTCCCCCCAACCCCGCCCACCTCATCCAGGTGCCTCTGTCATCACTCAACCAAAGGCGCCTTCCTGGTGGTACCAGTGACCCAGAAGAACGTCCCCATGCCTTTGGCCTCCCTAGGGCTGGCTGTCAGCCCTAAAGTTCTTGTCATCCTCTCTCCACAGCAGCACCCTCCCCTCCCCCATCCACTGTAGCCCCCACCCCCACCCCTGTGCCAGCTGCCTGCTCTTGCATCTGGCTCCACATCAACTCAGGCTGTTGTCTCCACACCAGCAGCCCCAAACCTCTTCTCTGGCCTGTTTTGCACTTTCCAGATAAATTTCCTGTTGCTCCAGCAGCTGAGCTTCTCCTGTCTTCTCAGGGTCTTCCCCACAATGTGTAGAATCCTCACTTAGAAGAGAGGCCACACACGCACACTTGAATACACAGAGGGGGTTCTGACGGAGGTCAGGGGAGTTTCCTGGCCCCCCATGTCTGAAAGCTGTCTGGGTAGCTGTAGACACCATTAGTATGTCCACACCCTGCCCCTGACTATTTTCACTGGGAAGCCAGGAGGCTTTCGGGGGCACCTGAAGCAAAGCAGGTACAATGGGGCCACCCTGCCCACCCTCTCCCCATTCTTACTAGGATGACTAGCATCCTGCCCTGCAGGTGCCCTGCCTCCCTCCTGGCCACCATGTCCTGGCTGTGACAGCACTGCCACCATTTTATAAGAGCTACAGTCACATTCAAAGTGGGTGAGACAGAGGGACTCACTTCAACCCTGACATTCAGTCTGCTCTTTGTGCCCAGGCGACTGGACAGGAGCAGGGACAGCACTTTTGCCAGACACCTGTGCCAAGGAAGGTCAGCCCGTGGCTGGGCTGCTGAGTCACAGCTAAGCCTCCCTCCTCTCCAGATCCTGCTGTGGCTGTATCTTAATAGGAGACTCCTCCTGGAAGCCAGGGGAAGGGATTCCATTCAGCACAGGTAGGCCGGTGAGAGTGTCCTTGTCTCCCTCCCCTTGTCTCCCTTCGTAAAGAACAATGATAGAACATGGTCAGGAAGTGAGCAAAGTTTGGAGTAGGAGGCACAGCAAGTGTCCTAGCCCCTGCCCCAGCTCCTCCTGGCCACAGTGGGACTGGCTGTCCCTACTACCTCCCTCCTGGGGTGGTAGCAGGGATGAATTTGCTCACAGTACAAGATCAGCAGAGTGCTGTCAAGCAGCAAGTGGTCCAGAGAGGCAGGTACTGTTGCTGGTCTCTGCGATCTTGGTGCCCACAGACACGAGGCTCTGCTTCTAGTAACAGGGCTGTGCTTTGGCATTAGCTGAAATGGGACAGGAGTGAGAAAGGAAAAAAGGGAAAGGACCTTAAAGACTGGTGACTTTTTTTTTTTTTTTTTTAACCATCTCAGATGTACAAACTTCTTCCCTAATGTGGACAATTTCCAGCTATGTTTGTCCCCTTAGAAACAGACAGATGTGAGTGCCATAGGTACAGCTTCTGGTCCCCTGACTGCTACCTCTGTCTACACAAGCCTTCAACGTCCACTGAACTGAACTGAACCTTGGAGTGCCGGCTCTTGGATCTGCCTCTCTCCTTCCTTCATCCCAGGTGTCTTCCCATGCAACTGGAAGGAAAGCATCCATGCACACTTGAGACCAACCATGGAGAAGACCTAATGTGCTCCGTGTCATTTGGCAAGATGTTTCACCTCCCTGGTAACCTAGCTATCTTTAGCTTCCTTGATGCTATTTTGAAATGTCAAACAAGCAAATACTGCTTCTAAAGTAGTTCTGATGTGGAGTGTGACAGGATACATGGGGGTGGGAAGACGAGGAGGGAGAGGGAAAGAGCCTCTGGTGCAGGGCGAGACTGTGCACCAATTTTACAGCTGCCTGTTCTCTCCTTTCATGTCCCAGCCTCCTCCTCTGTGGGACGCCCTTCCAGGAGAAAGTGGAGCGTGAGTCCTCCAGGCCTAACCTAGAGAGATGTTTGTGTATTTAACTCTGGAGCACAGTGGACATCATACAGACTGACCTCCTTGGCCCTGCTTCAGTCTGAAGACATTTATTCACTTGCCCATTGATTCTTTCAACAGGTATTATTAGTTACTAGGAGTAAGGTGTTACACAGGGCAAGGTTAACACCCCTTGGAATCATTGAGGTTCATTGAAATGCGCAGTCTGAAGTCCAGCTCTGGGAATTTGATGCCCAGCAGTTTACACTTTGCACAAGTGCTCAAGTATTCTGATGTACATGGCCCAGGTGTATGAGAAACTTCGGTCCAGCTGGAAATAACACCTCTTGTCTTAAGTAAATCTCAAGCAAGTGGGCCAGAGTGAAAAGCCAGGAATACAGAAATACCATCACAGGCCTTAAGACCATACGGTTCTCAGAGTCTAGGAAGTAAATAAATGATGTGATTTTAGGGTGTGGAGTGCTCTAAAACCAGAGGCAGAGGACCATGAGAGCTCCAGGAAAAAGTGACTACCTCCAGGGTCTGGGTAGGCTTTCTAAGCAGGTTTCAATTGAAGGGGTTTCTTTTTTTTTTTTTTCCTTTTTTTATTATTATGGCCAGCTCAGCCTGCCCTAGGGGTGGGGCTGGTGCAGCATGTGGTGCCAGGGATTGAACTGCGGTCCCTGCGGTTGCCTAAACTTTCCTAAGCAGGTGCTTTAGACCACTGAACCATCTCGCTGGCTCTGAAGGGGTTCTCTTGAAGGTTTCCTTTTGGAAGGAGAGGAGTAGGTGCAGACTGCTCTTTCTGAAGACCAACTCCCTCTGGTGGATTTCCCACCCCACATGCTCTTACTATGCAGCTGGCACACATCCCTCAGAGAATGTGGGATCTGTGTCCTCTGCTATAGAACCTGGGTGCGGGCATGAGACAGCTTCTTCCCAGTCTGGGACCTAAATGATACAGGTCCCTGAAAGCTTCTGTGTTGCTCCTTCCCTCTCAGGACACACACATCAGGGGTTCTGAACCACTCATGCTGAGGAGTCCAGTGACCCTGTATCTCTTCTGTGGAAGAATCAGAGATCAGCTGATTCTGCCCCAGGCCCTGAACTGCCCCAGCTGATGCTGAGTGGAGCAGAGGCAAACTGACTCTTTTTT
>PVKN010016619.1:0-17791 GCA_004027915.1 Capromys pilorides | reverse complement strand
TGGCTGCAATGCGCCCTTGCCTCGGGGTTGGCTGCAATGCGCCCTTGCCTCGTGGTTGGCTGCAATGCACCCTTGCCTCGTGGTTGGCTGCAATGCGCCCTAGCCTCGTGGTTGGCTGCAATGCGCCCTTGCCTCATGGTTGGCTACAGTGCAACCTTACCTCGTGGTTGGCTGCAATGCGCCCTAGCCTCGTGGTTGGCTGCAATGCAACCTTGCCTTGCGGTTGACCTACAATGCTCCCTTGCCTCGTGGTTGGCTACAATGCAACCTTGCCTTGCGGTTGACCTACAATGCGCCCTTGCCTCGTGGTTGGCTGCAATGCGCCCTTGCCTCACAAAGTTTGTTCTCTTCTCTGCTTTCCCACACTCACTCTTCAGGACTCGGTCTCTGTGAAATCCATCGAGGAAAACGTTTCAGTTCAAGCTTTGTTCTGCCCAGTATTTACCGTCTCCTGCCTTTGGCTGCCGCGCAGCCTGACCATCATGTTGTAGAAGTTACTGTGTTGGGCTCTGTAGTTAAGCAGACGCTGTCTGGTCCCTTCCTGCCTCTGGGGCGCTCTGCTCGGGTTGCATCTAGAAAGAGGAGAAGGAGGATGTGTGCTCAGAGTCAGCATGCAGATGAAGCAGGAAACAGTCGCTGGGGGGGGGGGGGGGAGAGCTCCATGATCCCTACCGTTCCTGTTGTTTAGATTATAATTTCCAGTACAAAAGTTACAAATCTTAGAAGCAGACTTTTATTTTTAGAATGTTATATTTACATTAAAATAAATTTAAGGGCTGGGGAGATAGCTCAGGGGCACAAGTGCCTTCCTGGCAAGTACAAGGTCCTGAGTTTGACCCTGGGTTCTGCAAAAAAAAATAAAATAAAATAAATTTAATGAATTTTTAGCAATTACCTACCTCCCAAGGAGCTCACCTCTGTAGCCCCAGGTATTGTTGAACACCCATAGGGTCTTTCACCCCTGGTTCCACAAAAAAAAAAAAAAAAAACATTCCATAAGGTCTTACAGGTTCAAAGTGCTTCCAGCACAAAATACAATTATTGCTTTCTGTCACAGGTGACGATCAAAAATGCCTTATAAGCAAAGATCACCTGTAGCAAAAATTGGAGACCATGTATTACTATAATGAATAGGATCCCTTGCTTAGAAATGGCACTACGAGTCCAATCTAGTAGTGAGACCCTGAACACCCTGTTGACCCTTCCCTAAAAATAAAATAAATAAAAAAGACTTTGAATTATGAGTTTTGTGTTACTGTACACCTATAAGATAGTGCGCCTCTTCATATTTAATAGCAGCTTTTTTATTGGTTGCAGAACCTAAGCCCATATGCAAAATTAGAAACATGTTTAGATGCCTCTTTTGAAAGTAGGTTTTAGTCTTTTTCAAATGAGTTTTTAAATAAAAACAATGCAGTTTTAAACACTGTTTTGAAAACAGTTCCACTTATCTGTGAGATGGTGCAATTCCAATTAAAAACTGGTACGGTCACAACAGACGTAAGCAAGCAAGTGCCTATGTGCGTCCGCACGCCTAGATGCCAGGGTTCACCGAAAGCCTCTGAATCCCTCAGTAAAAGGACGCTCTGTGCCTGTGTTGCAGGACACCCGGCCGAAGGCAAGTCCCTCGGCGGACGCTGGATCCAGACTGCAGAGAAAGTTCCGATGAAGGCGACGGCAGCCACGCGGCGTAGTCCCTGTCTCTGACAGCCACCAGTGACTGGAGCCTAGATTTCTGTATTCATTCACGATTTAAAACACTATAATCCTAGAAATGAAATATAAGTAATGGAGATAAACTAAGTAGTCTAAAAAAAAAAAAAAAAACTAAGTAGTCTATATTTATGCTGCAAATCTTTATTATTATGTATTTTATTGGTAAATACATTTTAATGAATGTAAATATTTCATTTTCAGCAAGCATGGTTACTGTATAAAAAGTCATTCTATTTAAAAAATAAGACTATTTTGTTATTCAAATTATGTACTAGCTATGGTTTAAAGCTTTGTTTTCTGAAATTCCTAATAAATTCTATTACCTTTGTACAATGGTATAAAGCACGTACGGTTAATGACATCTTGCTAAGTAACAGAACTGTTTCCTCTAGAGCCTGTGGATTCTCTGTCTTGCTACCAACTCTACACGTTTGACAATCCATGTTGTCACTGTGCACTGCGGTGACTGGTCTCTAAGCCTCACCACAATTAAAAAATTGAACGGGATCAAATAGTAAGCACAGCCCCAGTTGGCTAGCTTGATTTTCCTAGCCAGTATATTCTTTTCTGATAGAAATTCCTGCCTGGGAAACCTGACTTCTGTGAGAAGTACCCCACACATGCTTTTTTTTGTTTTTCTTTAGGCAGGGTCCCACTGTATAGTTCAGGCTGCCCCAGTCTGGCCTCAAACTCTGGACCATCTTCCTACCTCAGCCTTCAAAGTGCTGGAATCACAGGCAGGTGCCACCAAACCCAGCTAGAAGTTGGCCTTTTAAAGTACAGGAGCAAAGGCTGGGGAGGTAGCTCAGCAGTCTAAGCACTTGCCTGAAAAGCACAGGTCCTAGGTTCAATCCTGGGTCTTGCATGCTGTGCCAGCCCTGTAGTGACACCCTGTACCAAAGAAATAAAAGATTAAAAAAAGTACTTCTCACTTAAATTCTCTTCTGGTTGAACTTTCTCCATTTTTTTGGTAATAATTCTTTCTACTGTCTCCTCTGAGCACACTGTGTCCTTTTCTACCCTGAACTGAATTTATTTGCGTACACATATGCCCCTTTTCTAGAACAAGAGCTCCTAGAAAAGAAAAAGTGTCATTCATTTATTTAGGAATTAAAATAGGGTCTATAATGGCAGATCAAAATAATGATTAATGGAAAAAATAATCATTGAATTAACCACATTTTTATTATATGGTAGGTACTACTGTGTTGTGGATATAAAAGAAAACTAATTATGTAATTTATATTTTAGTAGGAAAAAATAAATTTTAAAATATACCATCAGGTAGTTATAAGTGAAAATTAGAGAGTGGTAGGGTGCAGAGAGTTCTGCACTGTTTTGGTTACAAAGGTAAAGGGACAAGGGATATAGCTCAGGGGCACAAAGCCAGCTGGGCAAGTGTGAGGTCTTGAGTTCAATTTCTGGTACCACCCAAAAATAGATACAAATATAAAAAGTGGTCAAAAAAAATCTTAGGGGTTGGGGTGATAGTTCAGCAGTTTAAGCACCCACCTGGCAAGTACAAGGACCCCAGATTGATTCCTGGCACCACATGCTGCATCAACCCCTGAATCCCAGGTGCACCGTGCTGCCCCAAAACCGGGCGTGGTGGCACACGAACTTCAGCATGGGGGAGGCTGAGGCAGAAGGATCACTACAAGTCTGAGCTGCCCAGCAAGACCCTAAATTGTGAAAAAAAGAATCTTAGAAGAGCCTCTCCCTTCCTGGCCCTTCCTGGCCCCTCGGGGCTCCCTCTTTCCCAACTCACATGGGGGAAGCCGATATCTTCTACCAAGATCCAGGCCCTTCCACCTGAAGCCAGCTACGCACTGGATCCTCTGAACTGTGAGCCCGTCTTGGGTACTTAGTCTCAACAGTGGGAAAATGACAACCAAGATGTCCACAAACATCTTTGCCTGATGATAGCTTTATTTACGGGAGCGTGACATAATTGCTTTTATAGACTTTTACAAAAGACTTGATCTTTGACTCGTTGGCATTTTCTTCTTTTATGAAAATCACTACTCAACCATAAAGGATAAAAATGAGTCATTTGTAAAGAAATGGATCACCTTGAGACCCTAATGTTAAATGAAATAAATCAGATACATAAAGGTAAATGGTTTTCTTATATGAGAAACTCAAAATGTAAATAGGAAAATAAAAGAAAATAGGGATATAGATCTTTTGCAAAAGGAAGAGGACTTTGACCGGAGGGGGAGGGGCAGATGTGTCCCGTGCGTGTGACATTCCCTCCTGAGTATAATGACTGCACACCGCAAACAGATACTGAACAAAACTGAAAATGAAGAACTACTTGTTGCAGACAAGACCCCTTTGTGACTGTGGGTCTGTTTTCTTATTGGTGTCGCTCAACTGGACCAGGTGGCATCTGCAGATGTCTGTGACGCTGTGCGGAGGGGGACACGTGCTGTCGCATGCTGAAATTGAGAGGCGTTCCAACAGCGTCACGGTTATGAAGATTATCACAGACAGAAGAAGACTAAGGGCCAGGACAACAGAACGGAAGGCGCTGTCTTAGACTGGATCCCGGCAGAGAATAAGAACGTCCGTGGGGAAAACACGGGCAAGCCCGGGAGGGAACCCGCACCTGTGGCCCCCACGATGTGGAGGCGAGAGTGAGCGGGAGGTCACGATCGCGTGAGCCCAGAGGTCTAAGCTCATCTGGAAAACACAGCAAGACAAAGGCTCTTCAAAGGATAAAACAGGGCTCAGTGCCCAGGATTTGATCCCCTGCGTGTGGCGTAGGCCCCGCCCCGGGGCGAGCTGAGACCGAGAGAGAGAGTGGACCTGGTGGCTCAGGCCTGCAATCCCAGCACTTGGCAGGCTGAACACAGGACAATCACTGCGAGTCCGATCTGGGGAGTGAGGCCTGGTAGGCCCTGTAGTAAAACACATAAAAAGATAGCTCAGTAGAATAAGCGCTTCCCTGGCAAGCGCAAGGGCCTGAGTTCAATCCCTGGTTCCGCAAAAAATAAAAATAAAAATAAAAAATGAATAAAACTGGTGAAATCAACCAACTATGTTGGGAGCAGCTGGAGCTGGAAGTTGGTTGTATGTGCGAGGGCAGGGCAAGGCCACAGCGCCTTCCGCGGTCAAGCTACCTCAGAAGCATCCTTCTGGGGGCCGGGGAGATAGCGCCACGGCACAAGTGCCTGCCTGACAAGTGCAAGGGTGTGAGTTCGAACCCCGGTCCCACCAAAAAGAAAGAAAAGAAAAGTTCAAAAGGAGGCATCCTGCCTGGACAATTTCAGGCAACCTGTGCCACGCAATTCCAATAAATGCCCTACTGTTGTCGTTGGGCCCTTGCCCATCGGGCAGAGAGGCCCCGCCTGGCTCGGCTCCGGCCTCTGTCTTCTTGTCTATCCTTTCCTCATTCCTGTCATCATTTCTTGTAGTGACGTGAGTCAGACGTTTACCGTCCCAAGGGAAGCAAGGAACAAAGAACAGATCAAAGGGAACTGGCTCCCGGTAATTCCGGCAGGCTGGAGACAAGGCGGGAGCAGATTCCTGGGGCCAGAGCCGGGCTGTCTGCTCCTGTACCTGGGTTAGCAGCGTGTGCGGAGCTCGGCGAATTCCGATGCGGAGAGCAGTTCGTTTACACCAAATTAGCTACCGCATTCCTTAGCCTCTTCTCAGCCGGATAAGCCGAGCAGCTCCCGGGCTCTGGGCTCACGTAGAGACCAATCTCAGCGAGGCCCCTGCGGGCCGTCTCATCCAGCCTCGGTGGCGCTCTGGAGGCTCCGGTCTTTCTGCAGTTTGTCCCCAGGGTGCACCGAGAGAGAGACCAACGAGTCCCCACAAAGCGTCCCCACAAAGCCATGGCCCACTGGCAACATTGTACGGATACTCACTCTGAGCTTTGTTAACTGCACCACAATTGTGTCAGGGGCTGACCTCAGGGAACGCTGGATAATGGCAACACAGGGGTGCTGTCACGGCCAGCCTTCCGTGGGGAGCAAACGACTTCCAAACACGAAATTACAATTTCTAAACTGCCACTTTGCAGTATATAATCATTACACTGGCCCTGGAAGGCTGGGGCAGCCGCTCCCCACACCCGGCTACTCCCTTCCCTCCACTCTCCTCCCCTCCCTAACACGTTTAGGTCCCGCCCACCCTCAAAAGCCCCACCTCCCCGCAACCTGTCCTCTCTCTTTTGCTCTTTAAATTAGCCGTACAAGGGGGCTGGGGAGATAGCTCAGTACAGTAAGTGCTTGCCTGGCAAGCGCAAGGGCCTGAGTTCAATCTCCAGTTCGGCTAAATACAAAAATAAATTAGTTGTACTTTGGGAAAACGTTATTTAACCTGCTGTGTCTGATTTATTTCACTTAGAATTATGACCTTAAGGTGCACTTTCCTACAATTACTGAAATTTATTGTTCTTTATGGCAGATTAGTAATACACCAAAATATTTAAAATCTTTTGTTGTACCATACGTCCCAATCCTGGTTCAGAACAAGTGTTCCTATAATTATATAAGATGCAAAGTTACATATTTGTTGAAAATGTGTTGGGCTAGGGAGATAGCTCAGTAGAATAAGTGCTTGTCTGGCAAGCACAAGGTCCTGAGTTCTATCCCTGGTACCTCAAAAGAAAAAAATGTGCTAAGCACTTAAGCGTATTTGGCATTTAATATGGGTTATAAACAGGGTTCTTGTCCATTAGATGTCCAGGAATTATACAGCACTTACACCTGACCCAACAGCATCAAGGCACTTCATAACACGGCAGGAAGAACCCACCAAAGAGAAAACCTGGGAGTGTTTAGGGGGCCAAAGGGTGGGGCCTCGTCACCACAAGCCCCTACTTTCCCAAAATGTATGTCTTATTAAAATGATGAAAAATACTTCTCTTTCTAGTTATGATTGGGGACAAATACATTGTTTTGGATATTTGAAAGAAAAAAAGGCTACATGCCAAGGAGAAAAATGCTTCTCTCTCTCTCTCTCTCTCTCTCTCTCTCTCTCTCTCTCTCTCTCTCTTTTCTCTCTCAAAAATAAAATGCTTATGTTAAGGTAGCTAGCTTTCACTAAAAGCTTACCGCGTGCCAAGTCTTGTGCTAAGACCTTATATTCAGAATCTGCTCGAATTCCCTAGCAACCCAAAGAATTAAGAAGTAGATTTAATATTTAAAATGTGAAAGCTAGGATGGGAACAGTGGTACAAACCTATAATGCCAGCACTCAGGAGGCTGAGACAGGAGGAACACTATGATTTCGAAGCCAGCCTGAGCTACAAAGTAAGTTCAAGGCCAGCTTGAACTACATTGTTAAACGCTGTCTCAAAAAGATACATAAGATAGAGCCATGGAACTGGCTCAGCAGTCTAAGTGCCTGCCCAGGCAAGTGCAAGAACCCGGGTGTAATTCCTGGTACCACATGCTATGCCAGTCCCACCCTGGGTGTGCCAAGCCAACCACCAAGACCAAGCGTCATATTGCACGCCTGTAATCCCAGCACTGGGGAGGCTGAAACAGGAGGATCACTAAGAGTCTGAGCTGCATAGCGAGACCCTGTACCAAATACATAAAAAAAAATTTTTTGATAGATAATAGATATAGATAGATAGACAGACAGATAGATGATAGAATCCAGAACTGAGGCATTTCAAGACTGAGCAATGAGGGGGTGGGGAGATAGCTCTGTGGCACAAGTGCTTGCCTGGCAAGTGCAAGGTTGTTATGGTTTGTGTCTAGGTGTCCCCCAAAGCCTCATGCAGTCACAGGGCAGCTTCTGGAATTTGTAATTGATTATTGTGGGTGTGGGTGCTGCACCTCTCCTGGGGCAGGTGATCTGAATTTCAATGTAAAGAAGGAAGAGAAGTTGGCTGCTTGAGCTGCTGCTACGTCTCCCTGCTCTTAGCTGCCACCATGAAAGGATGCCCTCTCCCATGTGCCACTCTGCCTTGGAGCCAGCTGAATATGGACCAAAACCTCCAGTAACTGTGAGCTAAATAAACCTTTCCTTCCCTCATTTTGAGTGTCAGATATTTCTCCCAGCAACAAGAGAAACTAAGACAAAGGTTGTGAGTTCAAACCCCAGTCCTGCAAAAAAAAAAAAAGATTAAGTAATGTGCTCAAGATCACCAGGCTAGGAAGACATATCCAAGAATCAAACCAAAATCTATCTGACCTCGGGACTGGCTTACACCTGTCATATAAAACCAGGTCTCTTTATAAAGCAGAACTTTCTGGGTCTAACGAGATAGCTCAGTAGAATAAGCACTTGCCGGGCAAGTGCAAGGGCTTGAGTTCAATCTCCAGTTCCATGAAAAAAAGAAAATGTGGCAAGAACTTCCTAAACAATTACAAGTATGGAGGGGGCTGGGGAGACAGCTCCGTGGCACAAGAGCCTGTCTGGCAAGTGCAAGGTCGCGTGTTTGAGCCCCAGTCCCGCAAAAAAAAAAAAAAAAAAAAAAAAAAAAAAACTATTACAAGTATGGATAAATTTACAAGATTTAGAGCAAGCTAATTTTTAAAAATAAAAATTGGTCTTTGGCTTGCTTTGGAGGTTAGACGGTTGCTTTTTAGAGGTATATATGAAATGTGAGGGTGGAAACAGCCATGAAATTGCCTATTTCTCTAGTCTCAGTACTGGGAGGCTGAGGCAGGAGGACTGTTGGAAGTTCAAGACCAGCCTGAGCTACAAAGTGAGCACAAGACCAACCTGAACTGCATAGCAAAACCCTGTCTCAAAAAGACAAAAATAGAAAAATATCCATGGAGGGCTGGGGAGATAGCTCAGTAGAACAAGCGCTTGGCTGGCAAGCACAAGGTCCTGAGTTCAATTCCTGGTACTGCAAAAAGAAAAAGAAAAGAAAGAAATCCATGGACATCCATGCAGTTCAGGCCTGAGCTGGCTACAGAGATCAGACGTGGTAGCGCATGCCTACAATCCCAGCACCGGGGAGACTGACAACAGGAGGATCACTATGAGTCCGAGCTGCATAGTGAGACCCTGTACCAAATGCATTTTAAAAATAAAATAAAATCCATGGACATATTGTCTCGCTAGTGTGAGAACCTAAGAGTAAGTATAATCTGAAAGGCACAATAGATACTGTGAAAGAAAGAATTTGTTCAAAGGGAAGAAAAAACTGGGGTGAGGAACAGACAAATGAAAGGGGAAAGGATGTGTTTATGTATAGACGCAAGATAGTTTGGATGATTGCACTGGCGACTTTTGCTTGGTTTTTGGGGCAGGGGCTGGCTCAGCCTACTCTGGGGTGGACTGACTGGCTCTGTGTGTGGTGCTGGGGATTGAACCAGTCTCTACACTTGCCTAAGCCTGCCTAAGCAGGTGCTTTAGACCACTGCGCTATCTTGCCAGCCCCTCTGCTGTTTGTTTGAAAGAATAGTTAAGGCTTAAAATATTTTTTATTCTTATTTTTTCTTTTTAATTTCTTATAATTTTTATTTTTATTTTGTTTTGTTTAAACCAATTTCGCACATTTATATCTGGTGACCTAAACAACTAATTTGAAAATATCATGCAATACAGAAACAATTGTTGAATTCCTATTATTTTGTTTAGAGAAATTGTGTATCGTTTCCAATGGGGTTTTTTTTTATTACCATTTTATATTCTTTAAAAATTTTTTTAAATATCCATGAAAACGTGACCCATAAAATGCCCTCATCGCAGCCTCCCTTGGGGCGCATCCATCTGTTCATCTGTCCCGCAGGTACTCTAAGCGCTGTCTTTGTGTCAGGCACTGCGCGACAGCTGGACGAACAGAAGTGAAGAAAGCCTCCTCCCCTCCGGCAGCTCAGTTTCCGGGGAAATAAACCCAAGGAACCAGCTGCCGCGGAGCTGGACCCGGAGCACGCCCGCCCGGCGGCCACGGGGGTTCACCGGGCCGGGAGGAAACCAGCCCGGAGGGAGCGCCGCGTGCGTGCGTGCGTGCGTGCGTGCGTGCGTGCATGCGCGCGTGCGTGCGTGCGCAGGGAAGCTGCAGGACTCCCCGCGACCACAGCCCGGCCGGCACGCAGGCGCCCCGCGACGCGGGCTCCGACCGCATCTCCACAGCTGTCTTCTCCCGGAAGCGCCGCGTCCTGCCCGTCAGTGCGGCTGGACCGCGGCGCGCCCCCGCCCCGCGTAGGTCCTCGCCCGCCCCTAGGTCGTCCGCGACGATGTTTTCACATGACGCGGGGCAGAATCAGCTGTAGACTAGGTCAATTTGTATTAAGCCCTCGTCTGCGATTAAAAACAAACGAGCTGAAATACTGCCCTCTCGTGGTCCTAACAAACTTTCCTCCTACAGAAGACAAACAGTGGGCCTGCGGCTCGAACCCGCGAAGCTCCTGCCTTGGCCCTCTGAGTAGCTGCAATTACAGCCATCCGCCACCTGAGTCGCGCTCTTCAATAACAAGATTCAGCCAAGAGATGCACATGCTTTTTCCATTGCATTTGATTAAACCGAAGCTGTTCACAAGCAGCCAGGCAGCTTTGGGAGCTAAAAGCCTGCCTCCCGGTTTAGCCGACCACATTTATTTTGATCCATCGTTATAAACTTGTCCTGCAGACTGCCACCCATGAGTAAAGTCACCCTGAAGAGCTGATCTCACTTTGGCTCAAATACACGGAGGCCTGCTCTCCAGCTGTGGTGGACGCTGCTTTTCCCACTTTTCTTGGTCTAAAAGCGCTGTGCAGAACGTGTTTCTACTCTTGTCTTAAGAAATGTAAAACCTTTCTACTGAAAGAAAGTAAACTGATTAAGCATACAAATATAGACTACCTGGCCTAGGGGGATAGCTTGGCAGCCTAAGCCTGCCTGGTACCTCATTCCGCGGCAGCCCTGGAACCCAAAGCACTGGGTGCAGGGCACGAAACCAGCCACCAAGATCAGGCGTGGTGGCGCGCACCTGTAATCCCAGCGCTGGCGAGGTTGAGACAGGAGGATGGATCACTGTGAGTTCGAGACCAGCCTGGGCTACAAAAGTGAGTTCACGGCCAGCCTGAAGTGCATAGCAAGACCCTCTCTCAAAAAGACAAAAAAAAAAAAAAAAAAAATCGCATCAAAGGCTTTTTCTGCATCTACTGACGTGATCACGTTATTTTTGTTCTTGCTTGTGTGGTGCATTATGTTTATTTATCTGCCTACATTTAACTACCCTTGCATTGCTGCAATGAAGCCCATGACTTTTTTTTTTTTTTACCATGTTTTGTTTGTTTTGGGTTTTTTTGCATTCTGTTTTCGAATATCTTGTTGAAGATTTCTGCATCTATATTCATTAAAGAGACGGCCAGATGGTGGTCTGTTGTGCTCTGCCCATGTCTGGTTTTGGAACTGGGGTAACGCCAGCTTCCATGAATAACTTTGGAAGTATTCCTTCCCTTTAATTTCATTAAGAGTATGAAGAGAAGTGGGATTAGCTCTTCCCTAAAGTCCTCACAGAATTCAGAGGTGGAGCTATCTGACCCTGGGCTCTTCTTAGTTGGTAGTGTTTGCAGTTTTCATTAGTAGTAGTAGTATTAGTATTAGTATTGTCGCAATTTCATTGCAAGTTATTGGATTATTCAAACTTTTATATGTTCTTGGTTTAGTTTTTGTAATTAGTATGTGTCTAGAAACCTATTTCTTTCGGATTCTCCAACTTATTGTAGTACAGGTCTTTGCAATAGTTACTAACAATGTTCTCGATTTTGGTGTCGTCTGTTGTGATTTCATCATTTTTATTTCTAACTGCATTGATATATGAGTCTTTTCTTTCCTTTTTCTGGTAAGATTAGCCAAGGATTTGTCTATTTTGTTTATTATTATATATTGTTGTAGAAAGAAAGCAGGATTTGAAGAACCATCTCTTTAATTTATTGATTCTTGGTATTTTTTTAGTCCCAATTTCAATTATTTCTGCTCTGATGTTCATAACTTGTTTTCCAGGACTAGCTTTGAAGTCGGGCTGTTTCTATTTTACTAGGAACGGCTGCCATTTTAAAAGCTGGTGAAGAAGCCGCTGTTCTGAAGGGTGGTAAACGTTACGGAGGGAACAAGGACACTGAACACCTGGACCTCCAGCCCGGACCTCCTCTGGGGAGACAGACTGCTCAGAGATGTGACTACCGGAGAGAGTCTGCAGGCAAGGCGGCTGGGCGAGGAAAGGGCAGCTTCAGGCAGAAGAGGAGCGCCTGGGAAGCTCGCACCACGCGTCCCCACGCACGGACGTCTGCACCACAAAGCACGGAGCGGAGCCTCCAGGCCCACGGAACAGCTGAAAATGATTTTCCCTTCTGTTCCTCCCTGAACCCCCTTAAATTACAAATGAGGATAAAAAATTAAACTGATGACAGAGAATGGGAGAAAGGACAGCTCCAAAACCTTGAGGGTTAAGAAGCAGACGATCAAGAAAGCAACAAAAGATCAGTCGCCCAGATTCGGAACCTGGACCCTGGAAAACGACGGCTCAGGGAAGGAAAGAGGAAGAGGCAGATCCCTGGGACTCAGAAAGGATCTACCGAAAAATAAAACTTGCAGAGACCTTGAAGAGAAAAACACATCACGGAGAGGAGGAGAGGCGAGCTGAACCGTCTCCTCAGCCCCAGCCTGGGCCTGGCAGGAGAGGAGTCCAGCGGCCCAAAGTGGAAGCCCCGAGGGCTTCGGCGCGAAGAGGCTGTGGCCAACGGACCGGCAGCACCGCGAGCTGCGGAGAAAGAGCGGGGGCTCCCAGGGGGGCGCGGCGCCAGGCAGCAGGCGCCGAGGGACCCCAGAGCAAGCAGCAGCCATGGCCGAGGAGCGGGCGGTCCCTGTACAGCCTTCCAGAAGGGCCGACTGACCGAACCAGGCTCAGCACCCACGAGGCGCGTCCCTTCGGGGCTCCCAGGGTGCCGTTCCCACCGTGCCTGGGTAAGAGACAGCCGTGGGACACAGCCGCAGCCGGGGACCTGAGGGCACGCTGGAGAGAGACCCCGGAGGGCTCTGAGGCGGAAGCCGGCAGCCCCACCCCGTGGCCAGCGGGCAGGCCCAGCCTGGGCGTAGGTCACAGCTCTGGCTCCCGCCCCAACCCTCCGCCCGCTGCAGCCTGCAGCCGCACAGCTCTGGGTCCAGCTTCCTATCCGCTGGTGTGAGCCTGGCGGAGTCTTGATTCAGCCACTGAGGTGAACTGTAGGTCCTGGAAAGACACACATTCAACGACAGACATTTGGTTTTCTTTTTTCCTCTTCACTGGTTTATTGAGGTTTAAATCCTTTTCCCTTCACCTTTCCTGGCTTCTTATCTCTTTTTCTTTCTTATTTTTCTTTACTTTCTGTTTTATTTTTCTCCATTTATTTTTTCCCTGTTATTTGTACTCCCCATATGATTTTGTTTTTCTCCCTTTTCTTTTGTTTTCCACTTCTTGTTATTTGTTTTCTTATCTAACATCTACCACCTCGCTCCTTTGCACATGATATAATTTAAGGTTTCAGTTTTTCCCCTTGTATTCCCTATTCCAATTCCTTGTATGTTTAATAGCATAACCATAAAGCTTTATTAATCTTCTGATATTGTGCTCTATAAAATTACTGTTGAGCAGGGCATAGTGGCACACGCCTTTTAATCTCAGAACTCAGGAAGCTGAGGCAGGAGGATTATTATGAGTTTGAGGCTGGCTGAGCTATATAATCAAGTTTAAGGCCAGCAAGCAAGACCCTGATTTAAAAAAAAAAAAATTTACGTTGAGCTCTCTTTTACCATTAGCAGAAAGATGGCTATTGAAATTAGTATATAATCAGGGGCAGGGGAGACAGCTCCATGGCACAAGTGCCTGCCTGGCAAGTGCAAGATCATGAGTTTGAAGCCTGGTCCCACAAAAAAAAAAAAAAAAAGAAATTAGTATATAATCTGAGCAACAGATTTGACAATAAACATAGAACAACCATTGTTAATTAGCTATTCTTGCTTAGAACCTCTGCGACACATGTGTTGCATGTTACCCTGTTTCTGTCTGTTTCTGCTATTTGTGTTTGCTTTTGTTTTTACTCTTCAAAATAAAATGAAGTTAAATTTTTAAAAAAGAAATTAGTCTATATTAGCTGTAAGTAATACCTGGGTTGCCTTAACATTTATGTTATAATTGTGAATCTCTTCCTTAGGAATAAAGATGGTATCTAATTGATTTTTAGTCTAATTGATTTTTAGTCAATCAATTGATTTTAGTCAGTCTTACTATCCAATTTGTCAAGGACAATACTACTGCAGCTGATTTGCTACAGGGTCTCATACTTGTTATTTCTCTATAATCTGACAATCCAACTACCCTCTGTGACATTAGCAATGCTGGATCACGTTCCTGGAGAACTCCGGGTTGAGCTAGTTACAACACATCCTCCCCTCCCAAACTAAACAAAAGTGGCTTGATCTTGGGCCTAAGGCCAAAGACCATAGTTATCCATACCCAAAGCACATCACTTAAAAGGGACTAAAGTGATCTCTATCCTAGCTACAGGGTCTCTACCCCACAAAATTAAGCATAACAACAACAATTAAAGCATGAGAAGGGGCTGGTGAGATGGCTCAGCAGTCTAAAGTATGTTCATCGGAAAGCTTAGGCCACCGCAGGGACCACATGCTGTGCCAGCCCCACCCCCAGGGCAGGCTGAGCCAGCCATAACACAAACAAATAAATGAGGTTTAAGAAAATAAAGTAAATTTAAAAAAAAAACAACATGAGAAGGCAGGCAATAAAATGCCTCCAAAATCTCCACTTTAGCAAAGGATTACAGTCCATGAAAAAGTTTCAGTAAGAAATTCAGAAGATTGGGCTGGGGAGATAGCTCAGTGGCTTTAGCGCCTGCCTAGCCAGCATAAGGTCATGAGTTTGATTCACAGTCTGCAAAAAGAAAGAAAAAAGAAATCCAGAAGATTAAAAATTACACTGAAACTTTGTGCAGTATAAGTGACCACTCACTGTAAGGACAGAATTTCAGAATCAGAAGACAATGCTGCCTCAAGACCAGCTGCCCAGACACCGTAAAATCAAAGGCTGTCAGGTGATGCACAGCAGACTAACCTTAGGATAACTGCCATGAGTGAAAAATCAGACAACACAAACAGCATAAAACCTGCTCACAGAAATAATGGTGGGAAACTTTCCAACTACAAGGAAAGAAATAAATATATCAACAAGTGAGGCATATCAAGCCCCACATGGTCACCACCCGAAGAAACCTTTGCAGGGCCATGTTAAACTGAAGCTGTATTAATGCCTTCTTCCCATCCTTTCTTTCCACTCTGACTGATAACATACAGCATGTGGCGCCTCAACGGGACGGCACAGAAGATGACCAGAGAAGTATAAACAGAGGACAACAACAGAAGTCTATCCGAAGAGCTAACACCCTCTCCATCCATCCAAAGTTTAAATGGTCAGGACGCCTGAACATAAAGTATTTCAGTGGTCTTGCTACACACTTGGATTCTCAGGGATCCTCCTGTCTCAGGAGGATCCAGGGGCGCACCAGCTTAGACAACTGAGCTACCTCCCCAGCCCTTGTTTTTTAATAAAGCACTTCAAGTCCCTATTTCCCTGAACAACTAGGGTTTATTATTATTCAGGTGACCTAGGTTTTAATCACTTCTCCCCCTTCAGTGCTGACTCCCTAGAGCTATGCTCCTAATAAAGTGCTAGGCCCAGCTCACGCCATCCTCTGAGCTTTCTGGTGCTTAAAATACAAAGAAAGATACCTGGGAGATGTATTTTGTTTTAAATTCAATTCTAACTTTCATTAAAATATGGGGAAATTTTTTTTAAAAAATGGAATAGCAGAACAGTTTTGGGCAACAAGGGCAGGACAGGGATTATCACCACTGTGGGCTTCAAATTATACTACAAAGCTGCAGTGATTAAAAGCAGTGTGGCCTTGGCAAAAAAGGGCACCTTCAGGTCCATGGAACAGGACAGAGCACGCAGGAACAACCGCAGGCGCACACAGCCACCTTATCTCTGACAAGGGAGCCTAGTACTTTAGCTGAGGAAAGCCAGCCTCTACCAAATGGTGCTGGGAAATCTAGCTCCCACACGCCAGCGACTGAACCTAGACCCGTGTCTTACCATGCGTTAAGCGAAAACCAAAATAGATCAAAGATGTAAATATTAACACAGAAACACAATCTGCTGGAAGATAAAACTGCTAAAAATCATGAAGACATAGGCATAGGCAAAGACTATCTGAACAGAACCTCAGTAGAATAAGAAATAATACCAAAAAATCAAAAAATGGGATCACATCAAATTAAAAAGCTTCTGCATGGGCCGGCCAGACAGACAGCTCAGCCGACTAAAGCACCTCCTTAGGCAAAGCACAGTGACTGGGTTCGATCCGCATCATGCCCTGCCAGCCCTACCTCCCCTCCCCCAAGACAGTGACTGAGGCTGGGCATGGTGGCGCTCATCCGTAATCCCAGTGCTTGGGAGGCTGAAAACAGGAGGATCACCACGAGCCAGATCTAGAGAGAGAGACCCTGGGGACCCTGTACTAAATACAAAAAAAAAAAAAAAAAAAAAAACCTTCTGCATAGCAAAAGAAACAGCCAACAGCAAAGACAACCTATAGAAAGGGGGAAAAAATTGCCAACTACTCCTCAAAGTATGAATATTTAGAATTTATATATATATATTAAAAAAAAAAAAAAAAACTAAAAAACGAGAGCCCTCAGATCTAAAGACCCATTTTTAAAAAAAGAGCAAGGGACATCTGAAATGAGTCCACATTTTTCAGATGAGGAAATACAAATAGCTAATAAATACATGAAAAAAAGTTCAAAATTTCTAGCCATTCAAGAAACGCACATTAAAACACAGAGATTTTTATCTCACTCTGGAAAGAACGGCCTCGTCAAGAAATCAGACAGGGACAGGGCTGGAGAGGTTGGGGCGGCACAGCACACAGGTCTTTATTGCCAGGGCAGTGCAAGCGGGTGGAGCCACCGCGGGTATCAGTGCGGAGATTCTGCAGAAAACCAAAAATAGAAATTCCACTGCGCCAAGCTGCTCCCCTCTAGGCAGCTCCCAGGAGCGCTGAAGACATCGTATTACGGTGACAAAGGCTACATGTCCACAGCGCACGATGAGTAACCGCTCCACGCTGGAAGGCGCCCGCGGCCTGGCACAGACGAACGGATAAGGAGCGCGTGCTCGTGACACAGGCGAAGCTCGGCTCCGCCCCAGTGAGGGCCTGGGCCGTCGGCGAGCGAACGGTGCACGCAGCGGGAAGCCGCAAGGTTGGGAGAAAGCACGCGGACCGCGGCTGAAGCATCACCCGGCTTCTCGCGTGTGAGGGGTTCGGCATATACAGAAAGGGGCAAAAAAAGAGAAAGGCAATGAGGGGGAAAGAGAGAAAAATGATTCAAATCTGGCATGGCCAATATGCCTGCAAGTAGACCTTGGTTTAGCACAAATGTCTCAGTGTTTTGTGTGCTTCGGGCCTCTTAGTCTGGCTACTAATCTGGGTTTATGATAGCTAACTTTGATAAGGACTTTAAAAATAAATAAACGGATCTGATACTAGAAAAAAAAAAAAGTTTTAAGCAGGGATGGCTGGAGCGGGCAGACTTTAGATGCGTGCTGTGACCCTACCAGTTCCCGCAATGAGTGCGATCAGGATGCACCGCAAAGGCGGACTAATAAAGACTTAAAATTACAAAACAAAGAAGCAGATGTCAAGCAGTCACTCACCGAGACCCGCCGAGGAACCCCAGGCTGGGAGCGGAGGGGCGCCCGCGGCAGGTCTGTGGGTGCTGCCCACTCCCAGGAAGATCCTGGAGAGAAAGACGCGGGGCGGTTCGGTTCTGAAAACCGGGGCGAGGGCGAGGCCGCGCCGGGGACCTGGGCCCGCGCTCCGCGCCCCCATTCCGCGTTCGCCTCCACACTTCCCTTTCTCCTAGTCTACTGAAATCCTTACTAAAGTGTATTTTTGGTTAGATTAATATTTGCCATTTTTGTTATTCTGACTGCATAAATATTTTTGCCATTATCATCTAGTATAATATAAATATTATTTATTAAATTTTTGTTCTATCATTTAAAAAGTTAGGATTTTCTTTAGTTTTCTATGAAATTTCTCACCAGTTTTTTTT